>JAOTQR010049697.1:0-49357 GCA_025774065.1 Solanum ossicruentum
CAGGATCAACTAAGATGTACCATGACCTGAAGGGAATGTTTTGGTGGGGAAGCATGAAAAAGGACCTTGCAGAATTTATGGCTTAATGTCCAAATTGCCAATAAGTGAAAGTAAAACACCAAAAGCCAGGAGGTTATATGTAGTGTATAGAGCTTCCAACCTGGAAGTGGAATAAGATCAATATGGATTTTGTTATAGGTTTGCCCCGTTCATCTCAGAAGTTTGACTCCATATGGGTAATAGTTGACTGACTCACAAAGTCAACACACTTCTTTCCAGTTAGAAGTGATTATACAGCTGAAGAATATGCCGAGATATACCTCAAAGAGATAGTCAAGCTACATGGAGTCCCAATCTCCATTATATCTGATCCAGGGGCTCAATTCACTGCAAAGTTTTGGAAGTCCTTCCAAAAGAATTTAGGGACACAAGTGAATTCGAGTACAACTTTCCACCCCCAACTAGATGGTCAAGCAGAACGCACCATTCAGACATTTGAAGATATGTTGCGAGCTTGTGCATTGGAATTTAAAGGTAGTTGGGTGGGCCATTTGCCACTTATTGAGTTTGCCTATAACAATAGCTACCACGCGAGTATAAAGATGGCACCTTACGAAGCTTTGTATGGAAAGAAATGTAGATCGCCAATTGGATGGTTTGAAGTGGGTGAAACCACCTTACATGGGCCAGATCTAGTATAACAAGCCATGGAAAAAGGTAAGGTAATACAGAAGCGACTAGAAATAGGCCAAAGTCGTCACAAATCATATACGGATGCCAGGAGAAGAGGACTGGAATTTTCAATAGGTGATTAGGTATTTTTAAAGGTGTCTCCAATGAAAGGGGTTATGAGATTTGGTAAGAAAGGAAAACTGAGTCCACGTTACATAGGGCCATATTAGAATATTAAGAAGTTCGGGTAGGTTGCCTATGAACTAGAGCTACCCCAAGTGCTTTCAATGGTTCATCCAGTTTTTCATGTCTCAATACTTCGAAAATGCATAGGTGACCCATCTCGTATCACTTCTATTGAGGATATGCAGATTACAGAAGGTCTTACCTATGAAGAGGTACCTGTTGCTATCCTAGATCATCAAGTAAAGAAGCTAAGGAATAAAGAAATAGCTTCAGTAAAAGTACTTTGGAGGAACCAGCAAGCAGAAGAAATAACATAGGAGGCCAGATGAAATTGAAATATCTTCACCTATTTGAAGCTAAAGAGGAAGTCCAATATACGCTCGGGTGGTTGCTGTCCATGTGTTGTTTTGTTGTGTGATTGCACTACCAAGGTGTATCTATTGGCTATTAATGCTAGTTTTATTACCTACTATGTTTTAGATAAGTATTTGGAGGAAGGGAAGGTTATCTCGAGGTAGCAGCAAGGTCAAACAACGAGGTATATAAGGTTACTTGATTTCGTATCACTTGGCATGAAGCATGGATTTCTCCCTGGTACATAAAGGCATTTGCCCACTCCGACACAACTATTAACCATATCTCCATTCTGGGATATGTTCATATGCTTCCATACATAGTCACTTTCATATCTGCATATATGCTTGTATACCAATTTACATGAGTTCTTGTTACTAGATCAAGCTCACGAGTTGTATTATTTCATACGCATTTCATAATTTGTGTAACATACACTTTTTCACTGCCATATTCCCTTATATGATTACCTACATGTCATATGCTACATATACAGTCCTACAGTTCTAATATTGTGACCACCAAAAGAATCAGCTCAAAGGTAATTGAAGGATATAGTATACAGGTTTTGATAGGTGGTAGCCCAAGGGGTGGAGATCGCACCTAGTCAGGGACGATCCTATCACGGGGGTAGCCCGAGGGGTTAAGTAAAACCTAGCCAGGGATGAACCCGATACAGTTTCACCACTGATTAGTTGGTCATTTGTTATAGCTGTGCATAGATTTTATAGTAAAGGTAAAGTAAAATAAAGAACATAAAGTACATGATCCCACCGTACAACTAAAGGTAGTCTCTTATGCTACACCAGTGTACAGTTTTATTTGAGTAATTACCTTATATACAGTATATCCTACCTAACATACTCAGTACATTATATCCTACTGACGTCCCTTATGGGGGACCTGCATTTCATGCTGCAGGTACAGGTGCTAGTAGATCTCCCCAGTAGGAGTACAGGATATTCAGCTGTTGTCACCAAGCTCCAGGTTGCTTCGGGGCTTTGTACATGTCTAGAGCTTACATGTTTTTATTGCACAGTTTGTTGAGGCGGGGCCTGTCCCGACCCTTATCAGATGTTTTTCTTTATTTAGAGGCTTTGTAGACTATGTAAAGCAAAGTGAAGTCATGTCTCGTACTTTAGACATTGGGGCCCCAATGGCCTAGTCATATGCATTTCCTTTTGGCTTGTTATCACTGTTTATATTCTTAAAGGCATTTCAAACTTATAAACCCCTTATAGTATATATAGGAAACGCATAAATATAGGTTGGTTCTCCCGAGCCCTATCGGCGATCGGTGCCAGTTCGCCCTAATCGGGACTTTGGGGCGTGACAAGTCTCCAATATGTCTTCACTCAAAAAGATCTCAACTTGAGGCAAAGAAGGTGGCTAAAACTTTTTAAGGACTATGACATGAGTATGCATTACCACCCGGATAAGGTGAATGTTGTGGCGGATACTTTGAGTCGGGTGTCTATGGGTAGCCTATCTCATGTGGGTGGTGGTGATAGGGAGATAGTTAAGGAGGTGCATAGATTGGCTAGGTTGGGGGTGAAGTTGGAAGATGGGGGTAGTGGTTTTGTTGTGGTTGATGGTTCCAAACCTTCATTACTTGATGAGGTGTTAGCAAAACAAGATCTAGACTCCTCCTTGCTGGAGTTGAAGGCTTTCGTGAAAGAGCGCAAGGTAGAGGTTTTCTACCAAGGGGGAGATGGGGCCCTTAGATACCAAGGTAGGTTGTGTGTGCCTTGTATTGATGCTTTGTGGGAGAGAATTCTTGATGAAGCCCATAATTCCTCTTATTCTATCCAGTCTGGTTCCACCAAAATGTACAGAGACTTGAAGGATATGTATTGGTAGGGAGGAATGAAGGGGTACATTGCCAAATTTGTTTCCGGTTGCTATACTTGTCAACAAGTCAAAGGTTAATATCAAAATCCGAGTGGCCTAACCAAAGATATAAAGATCCCTACTTGGAAGTGGGAGGGTATTAATATGGATTTTGTGGTTGGATGACCAAGACTAGAAAACGTTTTGATTTCATATGGGTGGTGGTTGATAGGATGATGAAATCGGCTCATTTTCTACTGGTTAAGACCACATACGTGGCCGAAGAGTATGCAAGGTTGTACATCCATGAGTTAATGAGGTTACAAGGGTTTTCTTTATCCATCATATCGGATCAGGGTGTACAATTGACTTCACACTTTTGGAGGTCTTTTGAAAGAGGACTTAGTACAAAACTTCACCTTAGTACGACCTTTCATACCCAAACAAATGCCAAGCCGAAAGGACCATTCAAACCCTTGAAGATATGCCTAAGGCATGTGTATTGGAGTTGAGAGGTAGTTGGGATGACCATCTTTCTTTGATTTAACTCACATACAACAATGGTTATCACTCTAGCATCAGTATGTCTCCTTGTGAGGCTCTTTATGGGAGGCTATGTAGATCACCGATCGATTGGTTTGAGATTATAAAAGTGGCCTTATTGGGACCGGATCTATTATGGAAGGTTACAATGATTAGGGAAAGGTTAAGAATGGACCAAAGTCTTGAAAAATCTTATGCCTATGTGAGAAGAAGGGACCTTAAATTCAAAGTGGGTGATTGGGTTTATTTGAAGGTTTCTCCAGTGAAAGGTGAGGTCCACTTCATTAAGAAGGAGAAATTGAGTCCAAGGTACGTTGGTCCTTATGAGGTTTTGAAGAGGGATGGTAAGGTAGCTTATGAGTTAAAGTTGCCTAGTGAAATGAACTTGGTTTATCCGGTGTTCCATATCTCTATGTTGAGGAAATATGTAGGTGACCCTAATGCCATTATGCCTCTTGAGGTGGTGGGTGTTGTTGAGGATAAATTGACTTATGAGGAGGTCCTGGTTCGAATTTTAGATAGGCAAGTGAAGAGATTGAGGAACAAAGAGGTGACATCTATTAAGGTCCTTCGGAGAAACCAACAAGTCGACAGTGCTACATGGGAGGCCGAAGAGGACATACAATAACAATATCTTTATTGTTTCCACTCCACTTAAGCCTAAGGTACTACTCCTAAGTCCTCTATGCATTTTCAAGTCTTAATTTTTTGTCCTTAAGACATTGCATTCATTCATGTTTATATGGGCAAGGTTTTATGGTAAATTTTGATGTTCATGTTGAGACTTTAGAAAATCATCTTTAGATATATTTGTTTCATCCATGCTATGCTAAAACTCTTCATGACTACTTTTCTTGTGTATGTTTTCCTCACATTCAGGGGCGAATATTCCCAAGAGGAAGATATTGTGACACTCTGTAACTTTATGCTTTTATATATCTATGTTTCAAGCCTTATTTGGTTAGGCTGGAGGTGTGTAGATTCATGGGAGACTCCTAGTACCAAAACGAGTTCAATACTTACCTCCAAGTTGAGTTTTCGGTGTTATTTCATATAAGGGTAATTTTAAACTAGCATAACCCTTAGCTCAATTGCAACTAGGTGGCCCGCAATACATCATATGAAATCCTTTTGAGTTAGCTTCTCAATGCATTTGGTTTTACCTCATTCCGATGTCGGATGAAAGAGTTATGACCTTTTTGTGAGACCCTCCCACGCAGTGAAGCCCCACTGGCACCCATATGGACAGTATGGCCTTGTATGGGTCATGGGAAATTTTTTGGGCTGTAAAATAGTGTGGTGATGCTAACTATTGATCCAAGACTAGTGGAACAAGTCGTGTGAATCACCATTGCTCGTGAGGAGGGGTGTGGAGGTGTTTTAGGAGGCTTGGCTAGGCGTGGGTGGCATTGGAAGCTAAGGCATGGGCCATGACTGGATTGTACGGCTTGTGTGAAAGGGTATGGGCCGTATCACCAGGGTATGTGGTGGCCAACAATATTTTATTGTCTAAGTGAGGTGGTACGGACCAGTACATGGTCCGTGAAAGTGGTCGTCAAAGTGACGTCGACGCTAACTTTTTCTCAGGTGTTCCAATTCCATTTTTCTGTCTATATCTTGCCTCACGGGCACTCTACAGGACTCGTGGAGTGCCACAAGGCCATTGCTGTCTTCAGTGAGATGACACTGTGCCAATCTTTTCCATCCGTTCACTGATGGCTTTTTCGTAAATGCTAATTATCCAAATGACTCTTTTTGACTTTTTAGGCTATCTTAACCTTTCTAGAAGACCTAAACTCTAATCTTAAGGATCAAATTTCACTACTATCATCTCAATCACACTCCCAGACCCTCTCAAGATTCTCCATCAAGCCCCAATTCAATTTCAAGGAAACCCAAGAACAAGATTAGATTCCAAGATCATTTCCAAGCCTGCATTCTTCTCAATCTCAATTCCAAGTAGCTCTAGACCTAAGGTATGTGGTGTTGAACCATTGGGTCCTTACACCCATGGTTCCTAGACCCTCTTTTAATTATTATTGCATGATTTAAAGTGGAGTTTACAGTTTGTTTATTGGTATGAACATGTCTATGAACTATGTTAAAGCTATGTAAAGTTGTGACTATTTTGCTATGTTGTGAGCTATCTATCTTGGATCTATTGTAAGTCTTGTTGAGAGGTTTTGATGTGGATGTCTTGGGGATTTTACAAGGTGTTGAGTGATGGTTTTACAATAGATTTTCTTGCATGATTTCATCTCTAAATAGCATGCTCTTTTACCCCCATTGTACACCCACCAAATGTTTGATAAAATGGCCGGTTATGCTTTCTTGAGAAATTAAAGGTCCAAAGCATGAGATATGATGTGAATGATGAAATGAGCTTATGTATATGATTATTTCTATATAGTGTGATGCATTAGACCATACTCAACCAAGTTGGGGGTTTGTATCAACCATGTGAGGGGTTTATACTTCACCACCTAGGATGGTTGGGGTGTGACCATTTTCAACCGAGTTGGGGGTTTGTACGCATTAACCATGTGAGGGGTTTATACTTCGCCACCTAGGATGATTGAGGTATGAACAACATTAAACATGTGAGGGGTTTATACCTCGCAACCTTGAGGTGTGACTATCATGAACCAGCCAAGGTTGGAAAGTTAGATAAGTATCTTCTTCACATATGATATTTTATATGAGCATGATTTTCTCAAGAATGTTTTACTTTAGCATCAATCAGACATGCCATATTACTATATTATGCCTATTGTCTATTGTTATATATTTTGATCATGATGCCTATTCCTTGTTGCATTGCATCCCACATACTTAGTACATTCAAACGTATTAACGCATACTCTTTCCTACATGATATCACCGTGTAGGAATCGGTGCCCGAGTTGATCCCCCTCCTCCACGTGGCTAGGCGATGCTATTCTAAGCCTGTTGGCTAGTCCTCTATTTCGAGGAATTTAGTCTATGTTGCTATTATCTATGTATTAAGATACTATCTTGTGTTCTATTTACTATGAGCGTGAGCCTGGTAGCTCTGTCTTGGCCCCGCTCTATATATGTACTTAGAGGTGTATGTTGGACAAGTGTGTATTTATGATATGCGTTTTGACTCCTTGTTTTGGTAATGTTGTTTTGGAAAGCTTTTCCTTTAGCCTCATTGTCCTTGTTTAACATATATGTCTTTTGTATGCATCCGCGACCAAGGATGTGTTGTGAAAAGTAAAGAGGCTTGATTGGGGTCCTTTTGGGTTCCCCATTCTCCGTGTCACGTCCAGGCCCTAGGCTTGGGTCATGAAATATGCAACCTTACTCACTCTTCTCAAAACATTATAAGGACCCTCAAACCTTGGGCTCAATTTCCCATTTTTGCCAAATTAAACCACACCGCTCGTAGGTGAGACTTTCAATCACCAACGTTAAACTCAAGATCTTTTATGCTCACATCGGAATAGGACTTTTGTCTACTTTAGGATGTTTTCAATCTTTCACTTATCAATCTCACCTTCTCCGTGGCCTCTATGACCAAATCTGGACCTAGCAAATCCATCTCCCCTACCTCAAACCACCCCACCAAGGATCTACAACGTCTACCATATAAAGTTTCAAAGGGAGCCATACCAATGCTTGAGTGGTAGCTATTGTTGTAAGCAAACTCAATGAGTGGAGGATGTTCATCCCAACTAAACTAAATTCCAAAACATAAGCTCTAATCATATCCCTTAAGAGTTTGGATATTCCTCTCGGCTTGACCATCCTTTTGGGGATGAAAACCCATGCTTAGCTTAACCTTGGTACCAAGAGCTCTTCGAAAAGACCTCTAAATGTGAGATGTGAATTAAGCACCATGATCCGAAATGATAGACAAAGGCACACCATGCAATCTAACCAACTTATAAATGTACAACTTAGCATAAACTTCGGCACCATAAGTAGTTTTGACCAGCAGGAAGTGAGCCGACTTTGTCATTCTGTCCACAACAACCCAAAAAAAGTCAAAATGTTTCCTAGTCTTATGCAACACAACAACAAAATCCATGTTGATCTCTTCCCACTTCCAAGTAGGAATTTCTATATCTTGGGTTAGGCCACTCAACTTTTGATGTTTGGTTTTCACTTGTTGGCAATTGTGACATCCGGATATGAACATGGCAATGTCTTTCTTCATACCACCCCACGAATATACTTCCCTCAATTCTTTATACATCTTTGTAGAACCGTGGTGAATGGAATACGATGAATTAATGGCCTCCTTCAAGATCAATTCTTTCAATCATCCATATTTGGCAGACATAAACTAAGGGCACCATCTCCCCTTTTAGGAGAAAAACTCTACTTTACCATCTCTCACCAAGGCCTTCAACTCTAGCAATGCGGGGTCAAGATCTTGTTTTTCCTTTACCTCCTCAAGTAAGTAAGATTTAGAACCATCAACAACCACTACACCCTCATTATCAACTTCATCTAACCTAACCCCCAATCTGGCTAGCCAGTGAAACTCTCTAGCCACCTCTTTGCCACCATCATCAACATGAGCTAGACTACCCATATAGACACCCTACTTAGAGCATTGGCCACAACATTAGCTTTGTCAGGGTGATAATGTACACTCATATCATAATCTTGAAGGAGCTCTAACCACCTTTGTTGTCTCAAATCAAGAAATTTTTTGGTGAACACATATTGGAGACTCTTCTGGCCGGTAAACACATTAACATGAACCCCATACAAGTAGTGATACCAAATTTTCAAAGCAAATACCATGGCCGCCAATTCAAGATCATGGGTGCGATAATTCTTCTTATGCAACTTAAGTTGTCTAGAGGCATATGCTATCACCTTACCATTTTGCATCAAAACACACCCCAAACCAATTCTTGAGGCATCACAATATACAACAAATCCTTCCAACACTTCCAGTAGAGCTAAGATAGATGCGGAGACAAGCTTATCTTTCAAGATTTGAAAAGTCTTTTCACACTCATCGGTCCACACAAAATTTGCCTTCTTTTGTGTCAATTTAGTCATAAGAGAAGCGATAAAAGAGAAACCACTCACAAACCTCCGGTAATAACCAGCCAAACCCAAGAAACTTCTAATGTATGACGGAGTCAAAGGTGTAGGCCAATTTCTAATCACCTCTATCTTCTTAGGATCCACCTTAATTCCATCACCCGAGACCACATGCCTTAGAAAAGCAACCTCTTTCAATCAAAACTCACATTTTTCATATTTAGCATACAATATCTCCTCCCTCAAGATTTGCAACACCACCTTTAAATGATTCACATGCTCCTTCTTACTATGGGAATAAATCTAGGTATCATCAATAAATCTACCACAAACTTGTCAATGTAGGGTTTAAAAGACCATATTCATGAGATCTATAAATACAGTTGGTGCATTAGTCAACCCAAAGGACATAACCACAAACTCAAAGTGTCCATACCTAATCTGCAAAGCCATCTTGGGATTATCACACTCCCTCATTTTCACTTGGTGATACCCAGACTGAAGATCAATCTTAGAAAAGTGACTAGCCCCTTGAAGTTGATCAAAAAGGTCATCAATCCTTGGTAGAGGGTATTTGTTCTTTATGGTGATTCTATTAAGTTGTCGTTAATCAATACGCATTCTAAGAGAACCATCATTTTTCTTTACAAATAACACTAGTACACCCCAAGGTGACTTACTAGGTCTTATGAAACGCTTTTCCAATAAATCCCTCAATTGCTCCTTTAACTCCTTCAATCCCATCGGGGCTAATACGGTAAGGGAGAATAGAAATGGGTTGAGTATCGAGAAGGAGGTCTATACCAAAGTCTATTTTCCTTTTGGGAGGAACACCAGGAAGCTCATCGAGAAAGACATCAAAAAATGCATTAACCACCAGAATCGACTCAATAGGAAGTACTTTCGACTCAACATCCCTAACACTCACAAGATGATAAAGACAACCCTTAGAAGTCAACTTTTGGGCATTGAGACAAGAAATGAATTTACCCTTGACCACTACATCATGACTCTCCTACTCAAGGACAGGCTCATTAAGGACTTGAAATTTCACCCTACGGGATCTACAATCAATAGAGGCATAATATGCATGCAACTAATTCATACCAAGAATGATATCAAAATCCACCATATCTAATTCAACAAAATCACAAGGCAAGATTTTATGTAATATGAACACGGGACTATTTCTATAGACTCTTTTAGCAACGATAGACTCACCAATAGGGGTAGACACTTCATAATGTTCACACAACGATTCGGGACTAACATAAATCTTTTTGGTAACAAAAGGAGTAATGAAAGAAAGAGTGGCACCCGGGCCTATCAATGCATACATATCAAAATAAAACAAAACTTTAACATACCTATGAAGCACTATGCCAAGTCTAGTGACCCCTAGAGTATGGCTGAAAATGTCAATGGTCATCCTCATAATTCGTAGTAACCCATGGACAATGTCTAGAATCATGATTCCTTGCGCCACACTCAAAACACGCACTCGAACAGGCCAAACAATCTCCCCAATGGTACTTTCGACATTTGTAGCACGGAGGAGAAGCCTGAACATCAACACCTTTGCCTTTCCTTTGAGCATATGGGCAATCAACAATCTTGTGGCCCATCTTGCCATATCGATAGAATGCACCTGTGTTCTTCCAACATATGCCACTGTCGTTTCTCCCACATTTAGGCTCCTAGGGCGAGTCATCCTACCATGGCCACCTTCAATTTCGACCCTTCTTCTCCCTTCCTTTGAGGCCACCAGGTAATATCTCATCTTATGCCCAACACCGCCACACTTGTAACAACCCTCAACTTCTGCCAAACACCTCCCTTGATGTTTCTTGCCACACCCTTGGCAAGTGCCAAAAGGGATCCTTTTCTTCTTGTACTTGGGAACTAGTAAAATAGTACAAGCTGAGGCCCGACCAACTCGGGCCCTCTTAGCCTCATTCTCCTTCCTTTTATCCCTTGAAGTCTCGGGATCACCCACTTATTGATTGAGTTAAGCAGTTACAACCTTGCCCAATAGCCATAGAGCATTACGAACCTCTGCATTCGACATATCACCATTGGGAAGTTCACCCTCAAGTAAGAGATCGTTACAGCCTCGCCCACCATTCTGAGTAGCTTGATACATATTCGAAAACATAATGGTTAGGGCTCAATAGTAAGCCTAAAGGGACTTAGCTCTACCGCACGACATAGATCATGAAGAAGTAACACATTTCCTAAAATACCTCATAGCCTCCCATTCATATTTGTGGCCTACTTTACAACTATGAATAAGACTCTAATCGACGCGATGTATACCACTAACAACCTAGTGCTCTAATACCAAGATTTGTCATGATCCAAGCCTAGAGAATAGATGTGACACGTTGAATGGGGAAACTCGAAGGAACCCCAAACAAGCCTCTTAGCATGTAATCACACATCATTGGTCGCGGAAGCAAAATAACAACATCAAGAGATAAAAATAAGGGAAGTGGGACTCAGGGAAAACTTTGATAATCATAAAATCATAAATAGTCAAGCACAAGCATAAGTACATCATAATATTTCAACAACACCTCTAACATAGAATGGAGCAGGGGCCAAGACACTCTCCAGGATCATCCTCATAATAACAAGTGTTCAACGTACGAGTCTCACAATAGCAAGAATAGGGTATATTGTGTCCTCAGACTTGAGGACTCACCTAAACCTATCTCCAAAGTATCAACTAGCCACGTGGAGGATGATCAAATGGTGCTCTGGTTCCTCCATATTAATATTATATAGGCATAGAGTATGCGTTAATATGTTGGAATGTACAAAATATATAAGATGCAATGTAACAAGACATAAGACAATATAGTCAAAATGCATAGTAATAAGCAATGGATAAGTGAGATCTCAATATGGCATGCATGGTCAATGCTTAAAGTAAAACATGCTTGTAAATCATTCAACTTTCATAGAACGTAATACACGTGTGGGAAGAGACCATAACCGACAAAAGTAAGACTATGCGAGATACAAATTGGAATCCCTATGATTACCCCTCATTGGTAAAGAGGTGGTCTACTTGCCAAGGTAAACCATGCTTCATCTTACGGGAGCCCGTCCTATTTTAGAGAAGTAACCGCCTTATGGGAAACCGTCCCATTTCAGGGTGGATTTCATGATAAAGTCCACTAAATTGATCCACTAGTATAGCAAGGTTAAAGTATAATCCTATGTTGGGACATAGTTTTAAGAAAGGAGTATGGACGCTTGAAGATATTCCACGTCGACATCCAATCCATCAGTGCTAAGTCTAATCCTACGAAATCCTTGAATTAATCATACTTTAATAACTTGTCAAGAATATGAAAACGCGACATGAGTAGCTCTTAAATATGCTTGACCTCTAATGATGAGCCTAACTTGAAACATATGGTAGATCATAATCATACATGAACCCTTTTTTAAACATGAATGGCTCACAAGAGGTAAAACTCTTGAAATAGGACTTAACTTGATACTTGTAACATCATAGATAATTTTCGTGAATTTAATACAAAATTGAAAGCCCTTAATCATCATATAGTCACTTGACTTGTAAATCATGAAATAGATCATCAATAAATCGAGAATTATTGACTTTGACATTTTATTAAACACTTGATTAATTCATGATACTAGTTGAAAATCGTGAAATTCTAGACTGAAATAAGATTAGGAAACTTAATGTAAATCAACCAACCAATAGGTAGTAAAACCCCATGTAGGATACCTTGAAATCCATTATTAAATCTCATAATAGATCATAGTTTCATGGTTCAAAACATGGATAGTCTCAATAGACAAAATATATTCATGGTATAAGCTTGAAATGGATAGTTATGCATAATCAATCAACATTTCATAAAACCCCAACGTAATTTATATTCATAATCGATAATAAGAGATACCCTTAGATAATACAACTTGAAAACATGCAATTTTCATAAAAAAGAATATTGGGCTCCATGGGCGAAAGGACCTAATGGATGAAGCCCACATACCTCAAACTTGGGTTTTCTTGAAATAAGCTTGAAGAGAATTTTTGAGTTCCAAAGTTAGGCTTTAAATTCTAGAAATTTGAATGATATATTTGGTTAAGTCTTGGAGAGATTTTGAGAGAGCCTTGAGTGATATAGAGTTGAAAAATGGCTAAGTACAAATGTTTTCACGCATAAGTAGATATGGGGCTACGACCCCAATGCCCTTGGCTGAAATGACAGACTAAGGAAAAAGTTGACTGGTACGTGATGCAGACCCATTGCAGAGGAACTTTTTGTTCTAATCCATGCCCAGTTCGCGTCGCGGATGCACACTGGAAATTTAAAATTAGCATAATTTATTTTTTGCTACGGGTCCTCCAAAATTAGGGTTATACCCATTTTCCACTCAATTTTCCCCTGATCAAAAATATGAACTCAGTTTTTTGATATCACTCACGAATTTTGAGATATATAGAGATTACGATTATTGGCATTTTTGAAGCACATTTTAGGGCTTTTCAAAATCGATAACATCAAGTCCCCTTTTTGGGACAATAGGAAATCTTCAATTTTACGTTCAATCCTCTCCTATGCTGGCTACATAATTCTTGAGTTCGAGTTGAAGTCATTCTTACTCAATTCGGTGTTCAATACTTCTTCCAAAACTCAACATGCTTCTGAGACATCAACCTTCTGGTTAACTCATTCATCTAGTCTCATTGGATATTTGTCAACTCAATTCATCACATTAACTATCAACTCTTTGGTTACATTCTTTTATGGTTCAGCTCTTGAGTAAAGACTCTATCATCCATCATTTTAACCATAGCATTCAGGAAAACAAAAGTAAAGGTAAAACATTTAGGGATTACATCGACTTCTTAGGCTCAAATTATACTCATGCATACCCATTTAAGTGAAACATGTAAAAATAACAAGAATTCATGCTAGGGTTCATGTAGAAAAGAAAAATCACCTAATTCAAGTATTAAGTCATAATAACAGTAAGTCATGCAAGATTATATAGGAATACATTAGGATTTTAGAGAATCCTCCAAGAAACATTCATGGGAGATTCAATTCATTCACTACTCCATCGATTCACGTTATGGGGCACATGGAAGAACATAATCTATGTTTTTGTTAGCCGTACATACTTGGAAGTTTTGAATCTTGAAACAACTTGGAAAACCTTACAAGATTATCTTCAAACCCCAGCCGTCTTCTCCCTTGAAACCTTGCTCTAAGTTGGAGAAGCTGTTTTAGCGTAAAAACGTTGAATAGATATGTTTAGGGATTTATTTAGGTGTAAAAATGTCAAGTTTAGGCTTTGAAAAGGTGGGAAAAGACTAAAATAACCTTTCTTAAAAAGATGTCAAAGTCGTCCACCAGCCTTCCTATGGCCCATAGAAACTTCCACAGTGTATAGGAACCAATCCATACACTTTTGAGCAAAGTTTTGGGTTTCAAGATCGACTCCATGAGTCCAATCTATGAACCGTAAGTGCATATACAACCCATAGGTTGGTCCGTCAAGTCTGGGACTCAAAAATGGATTTTCTAAAGTTTTTCCACTAGTTGACAATATGGGTCGTAACTTAAACCACGAGCCATAAGTAGGTTTTGTAGTTCAACTTTGTTCTGGCAATCTTCAGTAAAATGGTCATACCTTTTGAGTCTGAACTGCGAATAGGTGAAATTAGTTACGTTAGAAAGCTAATTCAAAGACCTTTCATTTGGTAGGCCATGGGATTTCTAATTCTTTGTTTGGTAAAATTTATGGTCATTTAAAGTTGACCTTGTGTAATCTAACACAAGAAACTTAACTGATAGGTAAGTTTTGAACTTGGTTAAGTACTAGAGGTCTCTTATAACCCTGATCCACTTTCCATATATAAGAATGAGGCTTGAAATATAGGTACATGTAAGAATAGAGTTATGGGATGTCACACATAGTCATAATGAGCATAGTCTCAAAACATCATAATATCATCTTAGAGTAGCTTATTAAAGACCATAGCTCATAGCATCAAAGATAAGGCTTCATATTATTCATAGCATTCATAACATTCATAACCTAGTGCTCTGATACGATCTTTGTCATGAACCAGACCTTGGGTCTAGGAGTGACACGGCAAATGAAACCCGGGAGTCCCCAAATAAGCCTCAAGGTATCAAAATTCACTTCATTGGTTTGAAAGCGCATTCATAAGTAAACACATAGTTATAAGAGACAGGAAAGTAGGACTCACACTATGGGAAAATCTTAGGGAAAGGGTTAGCATGAATTCACACAAGATATAGCACATAATGACTAAGGGGAGGGTAAGTATGACCAATGCTATTAGATTATTCGGGACTTAGGATCTTTCCATCATAACATGTAATCATACCACAAGTCTTATAACCAAATCACATAATGATAGTCAATACATAATCAAGCCATAATGTAATTTTCAACCATAACACTTAACATATAACGTAAAGGAGTTTTTACAAAGTGTCCAACAATGCCTCTAACATAAGACAGGTCGAGGGCCAAGACATATCCAGGGCTCACCCTCAAAGTAGATATAAGAGATAAAAGACAACATAGGTAAAAGGATGAAGAATCGTCCATGGAAGATAGGACTCACTATTATAAGCAAACTTGATATCCGAGCTAAGCATCATATAGTAGATGATCAAAGTCCTCAGTCCCTCTATGGTGAGATCATATAGTCAAGAGTATGCATTAGTACATATGAATGTACTAAGTATACGGGATACAATGCATGTAACATACCAAACCTGCAATCCAACATTAGAGAACTAGGGCACATAATATAGAAAGAGACACATAGCAAGGAATATAATATAACAAGATGCCATGAAATTCATGATGCATGATTTAGAAATGATGCTCATATATAGCGGGGATATAACCTCAAATGATATAAGTAAATCAAGTGTGACATTACTTGGAATCTTGATGAAATTCCCTAATCAGTAAATAGGTGGTCTACTTGCCAAAGGTCAACCATACTTCACCTTACGAGCAACCCCATTTCGTATAAAGTAACTTTCCTTACGGGCAACCCCATTTCAGATAAGATTTTTACATATATCATATCATATCATATCAAATCATAACATATCATTTCTTCACCTTACAGGAAACTCGATTTCGGAGGCATCTTCTCTTACTGGCAACCCCATTTCGGAAAGGACCATATACTAAGCACCTAATTAAGGAAAGGGAGAGGGCCCTTGGGGATAACCTTATCGGTTCTAAGTCGTCATCCCACAAGAATGTATATACGTATATATATACATGCTTTCGAAAGAGACAATAGTCATTTTCAAAACCATTTCAATGCATTTGTAGGCTTAAAAGCTAAACATCATTCATAATGATTCATACTTAGGCTCAAATGCCAAAATCATAGTTCATAGTCATAATACTCATGCATAGGAATAGCTCATTCATATACAAAATGGTGCAAGCACCCAAAATGCTCAAAGAGACATAATCATATACATGAATGTGATCACTTTCTTGTCATAACCAATATCTTATCAAAATCATATCATAATACATAGTTGGGCTTAAACCACTTCATAATTTCCATAATAATCCAATGTTATGAATGTAAATGCCATGAATGATGTGAGAATAGCATGAGTAATTAAGATTCAATCTAAAATTATCAGTACAATATGAAATTCAAGTGAAACTTAATTAAATCCATATTTAAAATCATAATACAAATCACTCATGCATAAACACGCCTTGAAAAGGGACATTCATATTTATAATTTCATAATTCCAATGCAAATCATCATATTATAGTTTAAAACAACTTAAAATCGTCAAATAAGTACAACTCATGTATTAACTGAATTTAATAAGCAAGACAATTAAAAATCCAACTTTAATTTGAGTAAAATTCATGAAAATTGCTAGAAAAATTTTGGGTCTCTTTGGTTGAAAGGAACCAAAGATCAAACCCACATAACTAGACCCAATGAAGAAATCCTAAGAGAAATTTGAAGAAGAGTTGTGTTAGCCTTGAACCTCATACTTGAATTTCCCCAAGTGTTCTTGAGAGGAGTTTTTTAGTGAGAGAATGAATTTGAATAATTTGAATGGGGTTTTAGGTCATTAGAAATTCCTAAGCTAGCATAGGAAGTCCCAAAATGTCATTAGAATAATTAGAATTTATGAAAACGCCATTAATAAAAAGGATGGAAAATTTTCCCTTAGCCACTACACTTGAGGGTACGTGGCCCATGTGGCACTCCATGGTTCAAGTGGAGTACTTGTACCCCCTCACTTAGCCAAAATTGAGAGTTTGAAACCTTGGCTTGACACTTAGAATTTTTTAGCGTAAAAGTGAGCCACATGGTTGGCCATACGACCCGTGTGCCTTCACATGTTTCGTGTGAAGGTCCGTGGCACCAACCTTAGGCAAAAAACCTTTCCACACCACACCTTGAAGTCCACATGACTGAGCATACGGCCAGGACAATGCCAAACAGCTCATCTGACTGGACATACCCCAACTCTTAGGCCAAAAATTATTAGTTCAAGTCCAGCGCCATTCACACGGCCCTCCACACGGTCCATGAGGTGTCACACGGCCCATATAGGGTCCAAGTGTGATGTGCCTTACCTCGAAATCCCACACTAAAGTGACACACTCAACATTAAGGCCAAGTGTTGCATCACTGGAGGCCATACGAGCCATGTGACCACACACTGGCTGTGTGGTCTCCCGTGAGACAACACTTGGTCCAAATTTTTTCCAAAATGAAATTTTCAAGTTCTGACGACGTCGTAAAATATTTAGGTTATTACAATCATTGCCCATTTTTGGTTGTCTCATTAGGATTGGTGAGGTAAGGTCCAACCCCCCTTGATTGTACTTACCCAATTGATTTCTTTTTATTTTTAATAAAAGTCCACTAAACACTCTATCTAGTGATAAATTTGCTCCGAAAAGAAAAACATGCCTTAATTCCAAACAAACTGAAATTGATTTCATGATGATAATGCAACTCATGGGCCTACTCTTCCTCAAAAGCTAGGTCATAAGGGGCTAAATCACCCATCGCCATAGACGTGGAAGACTTACCAAATGAATCCCCATTAATCATATTTCTTCATAAAGCAAGGAACTAGGTGAATAATACATTTTTGATAATTGCAATTTTTTAACTATAAACATGTCATGACTCACTCTAGGTACATGACCGACACTTTGCTTATCTACCTTCGATATAGGATAGATAAGCCCACTATTTTAGTATGAAATGGTTTCTGAAACTAACACACACCTATAATAAACTGCAAAATAGAACAATCCCGCATTTTATGCTAGGACTGTAATTCCTTATTCCATCAACCAAACAACCCTTGAGTATGAATAAAATTGATAAAAACAATAAATTAATAGCACTTGAGGTAATTGTCCTAATAGAATTCTATGAATCTACCTCTGGAACTACTTTAAAACTAAGACTCACAAACCAACCTTGAGCTAAAAAACTGATCATGTACCAGATATAAATCATTAAGCAAAAGTAAGACGCTAGCTAGCTCAACATATGATCTATGTTTTGGAGGGCAACCTAGACCACATTGTAAACCATGGTCGTGTAATTCTAAATAAGAGATGAAAGGGGTGTGAACAAAGAAACCTGCGCAACCCCTTTTTCTTTAACTGTGCCTCCTACCAAGAGAAGTCTTATCACTAACTCTGCGTTGATGATCGCACATGATTATAGTATCATCAATATTGTTTGTAGGTTGAATTGTAGGTGGAGGCGATATATCATTTTGAGTCTCCAGCTCGAGACCAGTCATCTATGTAAAATAGATGAGAGCAAGAAAAAGGCTCGAGAGACTTGTCTAGAATCAATCAATAAAAGCTTTACTTCACTTGCACAAGCACATAGTGCTATACAAATGGAAGACCTGCATACCAAGGAACTATTAACCCACCTCAATCGCTTTTATGAAGAATTGAGGTATGGCCTCACCTCTTACAGCCACTTAAATGCCTAGAACTCTTCATCCTAACCCATACAATAACCTAGAAGCCTTCGCTCGATGACCAAGCTACCAGTCTTAACTCCTTGAATCAGTCAACAAATTACGATGAAGGAAAGAGCTTTAAGAGAGAAAAGATCATTTCTTGACGTGAATAAAGAGGGATTTTGGTTGCTGAAACACACACAAAAATAGAATGAGAGGCAGATGAAGTAGAAAAAGACAAGAAATTTTCCTCTTAAATTTGAGATGTAATAGTATAATAGAATTGCAATCAGGTAATCTTGACCATGTCATATAAAGTAACTACGTAAAATGCCAAAAGGACAAAAAAAATGAAGTCATGAAAATTTTACTAAACATCAACATGATGCTTTCCTCAAGGAGAACCTTGAATATGAATAAAAGCTCAATTAAAAAAAATAATTGATAACACTCGAGATCATTGTCCTAATATAATTCTATGAATCTACCTTTGGAACTAATTTTATACTAAGCCCAATAAACAAACTTTGAGCTAAAATATTGATCATTTAGCTGATATAAATCAATAAGCAAAAGTAAGAGGCTAGTTGGCTCATCTGATCTGTGTTTTGGAGGGCGACCTGGACCATATCGTAAACCATGGTCAGGTAATTGTGGAGAAGAGCAGAAAGAGGTGTGAACAAAGAAATCTGGAGAATCCCTTTTTCTTGAACTGTGCCTCCTCCCAAGAGAAGTCTGATCACCAACTCTGCGTTGGTGATCGCTCATGATTATAGGATCGTCGGTACTATCTTTAGGTTGAATCTACAGCACAGGTGGAGGTGACATATCATTTTCCTCCAACTTTGGTTTAAAAAAAGGCATTTCTAAATGGAAAAATAAATGATGGATCTAAAGCAAAGTGAAGAGGGAAAGATCTTTAAAAGAGAAATGGCTGAAAAAGATGATTTCTTGACATGGCTAAAGAGGGATCTTGGTTGTTGAAACACACAAAAAATAGAATGAGGTGCAGAAGAAGTAGAAAAAGACGAGAATATTTTCATCTTAAATTTAAGATTTATTAATATAATCTAATTTTCACAACCCAGACCTAGGGCCTAGGAGTGACATAGCGACTGGGAACCTGAGAGTACCCAAACATGCCTCAAAGTATTCATATTCACATAATCGATTCAGAAGTGCAAACAAAGAGTAAACACATAGTTCTAAGTGACGGGAAGTAGGATTCATGTTATGGGGATGTTATATGGAAAGGTAGTAACACGGATCCACATAGCACATAGCACATAAATACTAAGGGGCAGATAAGTATGACTCACTCTGTGGGGGCAATTTGAGACATAGGATCACTCATATCATAACATATAATCATATCATAAAGCTCATAACCAATTTACATAATGATAATCAATAGGTAGCTATATCCATAAGCATAACCTCCAAGTATAACACTTAGCATATAAATGTAATGGAGTTTATAAGATGTCCAATAATGCCTCTAGTCATAAGATAGCCTAAGACACACCTGGGCTCACCCTCAAAGTAAATAACATAAATAAAACACCATAGGTAGATGAATGGTAGTTTGTCCTTGGAAGATAGGACTCACCATGACAAGAAAATCTCAAGATCCAAGATAGACATCATACAGTGGATGTATGTAGTCCTTGGTCCCTACATAGATTATGTTGGAAAATGTTTGTGTTAGTACATTTGAATGTACTAAGTATAGCGGCATGCAATGCATATGACTTACAAAACCTACATTAGATGTGAAATGGCAAGTGCACATAATATATAAATTAAGATGTGTGTGTGTGTATATCTATATCTATATCTATCTATCTATCTATATATATATATATATATATATATATATATATAACAAATGCATATATAAGAGGGGATGAGACTTCAACTGATATATCAAACCAAGCCAACTATTACTTGTAATCCTGATGTTATCCCCATACCGGAAAAGAGGCTGTCTCCTTGCCAAAGATAAACCACACCTCTCCTTATAGGCCTCCCATTTTGGAGAAGTGGCCTTCCTTACGGGTCTCCTATTTCGTATAGGACTTTTACAATTTTTATCATATCATATTAATGTTGTAATCGCACCTTACTGGCCTCCCATTTCGGTTAGGGTTACCATATACATATACCTATGCTAGCATATAGTTTAAGGAAAGAGAGAGAACCCTTGGGGATAGCCCTGATGACCCTAATCTATCGGTGTTAATTCATCATCCCACAAGAATACATATACGCGTGTGTGATTTCAAAGAGATGAAAGTCATTTCAAATCACTTAAATGCATAATTGGCCAAACATCATTCATAGATTTCATACTTAGGCTCAAATGCCAAATCATAATCCATATCATATTTTTTATGCATAAGAATAGTCCATTCACAATATCCGAATGAAGTCTAAACACCCAATATTCTCAATGCGCCAAATGTCATAGACATTTATGTGATTACATTCTTGTCATAACCAATTTCATATCAAAATCATGTACATGAACATAATTGGGCTTAACCTATTTCATAATTTTCATAAAATCCAATGCTTATGAATGCATATGCTATGAATGAGATGAAAATAACATGGGTAATATAGATTTAAACTTAAATCAACAATATGTTATGAAATTCAAGTAAAGCAATGATTAAAATTCACATTTAAATCATGATATAGATTACCCATGCACAAATCAAGCTTAAAAGGGGACATAATTCATCATATTACGGCTTAAATCGACTTAAAATCATCAAATAAGCATAGCCCATGCTTCAATAATCAATAATACTCAAAATCCATATTTAAAGTAAGCAAAATTTCACAAAGTTCAGGTGAAAAGAGTTTATAGTCTTCTTGGTTGAAAGGGACCAAGAAGCAATCCCACATACCTTAGCTAATGAAGAAGATTCAAGAAGAAATTTGGTGAAGAAAATAGCCTTTTCTTGATCCCCAAGCTTAAATTCCCACTAGAGTTCTTTGAGAGAGACTTGAGAGAATTTTCAAATGTGAGGAATGAATTTGAATGAGAGGAATAAAGTTTAGGTCATTAGGAAGTCTTTAGGTAGCATAGGAAGTCACAAAAGACCCTTAGAATAATCCAAAATTATTACAATGGCTTTAATGAAACTAGTTGAAAAATTGAAAAATGTCACCGCATGGAGGACTATACGGTCTGTGATATGTTATACGGACTATGTACTTGTCTGTGATGCAATACTTGGGAAACCACACGGGCTGTATGGTTGCCCGTACCACCTCCCTTAGAAAAGTGTACCATGACAAAAGTTCCAAGATGGCTGTTCTATACTTAGAAAAATTCATTTCGAAAGCCATACGAAGTCCATACGGACCGTACCACATTGTACGGACTGTATACTTGGCCATACCCTTTATACATGGTCCCAAATTATGGAATCTCAAGACTAAGGTTACCACATGGTCCGTGAAGCCTCACACGACCAATGTGGGGTCCAAGTGTGGAATGCCTTGGCTCAAAAGTCTGCAAGAACAAGGCTTGAAAGGCTTGAATTAGAACATGAAACATTCAACCACGAGATATTGCACGTTCATTACTTGAAAATCATAAAGTCATTAGAACTCATACTAAAACATTTTCAAATCATTCAAAACTTCATTAAAATCATTTAGGTGCATGTGTATGTTTGTCATGTCATGAAACTCAAGAGTGAAAGAGTTAGGACCACTTGAAAAAGGAAGAAACTAATACCTTAGGCTTGAGTAGATTAGAAAAGATGGGGATATCATTTCGTCATGTCCAACTTTGCCTCCCATGTAGAACTCTCCACATGTTGATTTTTCCAAAGCACCTTAACTGAAGCCACATCCTTGTTATGAAGCCGCTTCACTTGCCTATCCAAAATCTCAACCAGAACTTCCTGTTTAAACAAGTTCTCCTCAACCTCAACACGTTGCAAAGGCACAATAGTACTGGGATCACCAACCAACTTTCTCAACATAGACAGATCGAATGAATAGAGCTCAAATTCGGAGGCAACTCCAACCTATAAACCACATTCCCAGTCTGCTCCACAATCTTATAAGGGCCTACATACCGGGGACTTATCTTACCCTTCTTGCCAAAACATATCATACCCTTCATAGGTCTGACCTTCACACACACCCAACCACCAACTTAAAACTCAATGTCCCTCTTCGTAACATCCGAATAGGACTTTTGGCGACTTTGGACCATCTTCAACCTTTCCCAAATCAACTTCACTTTCTCTATACCCTCCAATACCAAGCCAATCAAAGCCATCTCTCCCAACTCAAACAACTCTACCAGAGACCTACATCTCCTGCTATACAAAGCCTCAAACAGTTCCACACCAATGCTAGCATGAAAGCTATTATTATAAGCAAACTCAATCAGTAGAAGATGGCCATCCCAATTCAACTCCAACAGTCAAGACCTCAACATGTCCTCCAAGGTTTGAATTGTCCTCTCGGCTTGTCTATCGATTTGAGGATGAAAAGTGGTGCTCAACTTTACCTTAGTACTAAGTCCTCTTTGAAATGATCTACAAAAGTAAGAAGTAAATTGGGCACCACGATTTGATATGATAGACCTAGGCATACCATGCAACCTCACCAACTCTTGGATGGACAACCTTGCATAAGCTTCGACACCAAAAGTATTCTTGACTGGTAGGAGATGAGTTGACTTAGTCATTTGGTCAACAATTACCAAAATGGAGTCAAATTGTCTTCGGGTCCAAGGCAAACCAACCAGAAAATACATGTTCACATCTTCCCACTTCCAAGTAGGAATCTCAATATCTTGAGTCAAACAACCGGGCCTTTGGTTATCTATCTATACTTGCTGACAATTAGGGCATTCAGATACAAACTTGGCTATATCCTTCTTCATTCCATGCCATCAATACACCTCCCTCAAATTCGATACATCTTAGTACATCTCGAATGAATAGAATAATGAGAGTTATGGGCTTCACTCATGATTACCCTCCTAAGATCATCCACATCTGATATCAAAGTACACTATCTCCCCCTTGGGAGAACACCTCTATTTTCTTTTCGGCAACCAACTTCTTCAATTCCAACAATGATAGATCTAGATCTTGCTTAGCTTTTACATCAACAACTATCGAAGATTCGGCCCTATTTTGAACATGAATACCACCATCATTAGAGTCATCCAACCTAACACCCAACCTAGATAAATGATGAACATCCTTTGTCAACTCCTTCTTCTCTTACTCAACATGAGCCACACTTCCGATAGATAACCTAATAAAAGCATCAACTACACATTTGCCTTGCCAGGATGATATTATGCACTTATGTTATAGTCCTTTAAGAATTCCAACCATCTCCTTTGCCTAAAGTTAAGATCCCTTTGAGTGAAAACATATTTTAAACTCTTGTGATTGGTGAATACATCAACATGCACCCCATACAAATAGTGACTCCAAATTTCCAAAGCAAACACCACCATCACTAACTCAAGATCATGAGTCCGATAATCATGCTCATGCATATTTAATTGCCTTAATGCATGAGCTATCACCTTACCATGTTGTATAGGTCACAACCCAATCCAATATAAGAAGCATCACAGTACACCACAAAAGTATCTAAGCCATCCAATAAAGTCAAAACAGGAGTCATTGTAAGCCGATCCTTCAAAGTCTTAAAACTCTATTATCATTCCTCTGACCATACAAATTTAGCCTTCTTATGGGTCAACTTAGTCTATGGAGATGCAATAGATGAGCACCCTTCAACAAACCTCCTATAATAGCTATACAACCCAAGAAAACTCTGAATACCCAAAGGAGTCAATGGTCTAGGCCAACACTTCACGGCCTCAGTCTTCTTTGGGTCAACCTTGATACCATCATTAGACCCCACATGACCAAGAAAGGCTTCCTCACCCAACCAAAACTCACATTAGTTAAACTTAGCATACTTCTTCTCTGTCAATGTTTGAAGAACCAACCTCAAATGACCCATATGCTTTCGCTCACTTTAGGAATAAATAAGAATATCATCAATGAAGACAACCATAAAACTATCGAGGAATGGCTTGAACACCCGATTCATAAGATCCATAAACACAGTTGGGGCATTAGTTAAACCAAATGACATCACCACAAATTCAAAGTGCCCATACCTAGTACAAAAAACAATCTTGGGAATATCACACTTCCTAACTTTTAACTGATGATAACCGAAACAAAGGTCAATCTTTGAGAAATAGGTAGCCACTTGAAGTTGATCAAACAAGTCATCGATTCTAGGTAATGGAATCTTATTCTTGATGGTTACTTTATTCAATTGTTTATAATCATTGCACGTCCGAAGAGATCCATCTTTCTTTCTAAAAATAACATTGGAGCACCCCATGGAGATATACTTGGCCTAATGAAACCTTACTCCAGCAAATCCTTCAGCTGATCCTTCAACTCCTTAAACTCATTCGGTGCCATATGATAAGGACAAATAGAGATAGGTTGAGTATTCGGGAGAAGACATATGCCAAAGTGTACTTCCCTTTCTTGAGGAATATCGGGAAAGTCTTCAGGGAACACATCCGAAAACTCATTCACCATTGGGACAGATTCAAGAGTAGTTGACTCGGACACCATATCCTTGACCCTAATAATATGGTAAATACATCCTTTGGAGATCATCTTCAGGGACTTAACGTAGGAAATAAACCGACCTTTAATAGTGGAGTTACTACCCTTCCATTTAAGAATAGGCTCATCCTAAAGTTGGAACTTGAGGCATATGATGCATGCAACCAATCTATTCTGAGAATCACACCAAAATCAAACATCTCAAGTTCCATAAGATCACATGGAAAGACTTTATGCAACACAGAAATAGGACAACCCCGATAAACTCTATGAGTAATAATAGATTCACCCATGGGAGTATAAAGTGAAAAGAGGTCCCTCAAAATTTCAGGATTCAAACAAAACTTAACAACCAACAGAGGAGTCACAAAAGACAAATTTGCACTCGGATTAAGCAATATAAGCATCAAAATCAAAGACTTTTAACATACCAATCACAACATTCAAAGCCTCCTCAACTTCCTGATGGGCATGGAGAGCATAGAACTTGTTTTCCTTGGACATCACCTTGAGGAGATCTTGGTTGGACTTGAGCACCTTGAGCCATTTGACCTTCTGATCAACCTTAGGACAATCAGAAATCTTGTGGTTCTTATCACCAAAACCTATAGCATGCACCCAGATTCCTCCAACAAGTACCCGAACGATTCTTCCCATAACTAGCACACGGGGGAGGCATTGGTCTACCTCTAACTTGTCCCGTAGGAGGAGAAACTCTAGCGTTAGAAACTTAAGTATTAGAAACTTAGCCTTGTTGGAAGTGACCATAACAATCACCCTTGGTGTTAAAGAACCCACCATCTTAACGAGCCCTCTTAGACTCATGAACCCTTCTTTCCTTGAGCTTTTCTCCCTCAATATTTTTAGCATATGTCATAAACCTGGAGATATCCTTGTGCCGAATAAGCGTAGCCATACGAGATTCCTACACAACCAAGTTAGAGATCCCAGAAATGAACTTGTGCATTCTTGCATGGGGTCAGCCACCAGCATAGGAGCATACTTGGAGCGTTTTGTGAACTTGAGAGCATAGTCCGTTAAACTCATACCACCCTATTTGAGATTGATAAACTCAATAGCTTTCCTAAGTTTAAGAGGGAAGAAACGATCCAGAAATGCAAAATAGAGCTCTTCACAATTAACAGCATCACCAACTCTCTCCATCAACCATTGACTATACCACACTAGAGCCACATTTTTCAACTGATAAGTAGCCAACTCAGCCCTCTCTTCATAAAAAACTCTCAAAATGGTCAAAACCTTAGTGATCTCATCAATGAACTTTTGAGCATCCTCATTAACGTTTGACCCATAAAACTCTGGAGGATTTATCTGGCTAAAATCTTTCACCCTAAAAGCTGGGGTGGGATCCCGAGGAAGATTAACCTAGTATGAGAAGTTACCACCTAGGGAAGCATAGCAAAGGTCATACAGAATTCACCATTAGAGATTACCTTTTCCATAGGCCCATGAGGTACTTGACCCTCATCAATCGGGGCCGATCTTGGTAGGGGAGCTCTTTCTCAAGGCATCTCTTGTAATGGAGCAAGGACACCATCAAGATAAGAAAACCAAACATATGATCCATAGCACGACATAGGACATGAAAAAGTGAGACAATTCTTAGAACGTCATCATATCCTCCCGCTCATAGGCATGGTGCAATTCACACCCATGAATAGGACTCCACTTGACACAGCATGCTGGACTCCAAGGATAATTACACACCTAGTGCTCTAATACCAAGATTGTCATGACCCAGACCTGGGGCCTAGGAGTGACATGGTGAATGGAACACAAGAGACCCCAAACAAGCCTCAAAGTATCCATATTCACATCATTGATTCAGAAGCATAAACGAATAGTAAACATATAGTTCTAAGGGATGGAAAAGTAGGACTCACACTATAGAGATATTATAGGGAAAGATAGTAACATGGGTCTATATAGCACATAACACATAAATACTAAGGGGTGGGTAAGTATGACTCACTCTATATGGGGCAATTCAGGACTTAGGATCTTTCATATCATAACATATAACCATATCATAAAGCTCATAACTAATTCACATAATGATAATCAATAGGTAGCCATATCCATAACTATAACCACCAAGTACAATATTTTGCATCTGAACGTAAAGGAGTTTACAAGATGTCCAACAATGCCTTTGGACATAAGATAGAACGGGGATCAAGAAATACCATGGGCTTAGCCTCAAAGTAAATAACATAAATGAAACACCATAGGTAGAGGAATGGTGGTTTGTCCTTGGAAGATAGGATTCACCACAACAAGAAAATCTCAAGATCCAAGTTAGACATTGTACAGTGGATGAATGTAGTCATCGGTCCCTATATGGTTAGATCATGTAGGCAAAAGTATGCATTAATATGTTTGAATGTACTAAGTATATAAGCATGTAATGCATATGACTTACCAAACCTACATTAGATGTGAGATGGCAAGGGCACATAGTATAGAAAGAGATACATATCTAGAGAAGTGTAGTATAACAATATGCCATGAAATCCATAATGTATGAAATGCACAAGTGCTTATATAAAAGGGGATGAGACCTCAACTGACATATAAGACCAAGCGAGCTATTACTTAAAATGTTGACATTATCCCCATATCGGAAAAGAGGTGCTCTACTTGCCAAAGATAAACCACACTTCTCTTTACGGGTCTCCCATTTCAGAGAAGTGGCCTTCCTTATGGATCTCCTATTTCGGATAAGACTTTCACAATTTTTATCATATCATATCAATGTTTTAACTGCAGCTTATGAGCCTCTCATTTCGATGAGGGTTACCATATACATATACCTATGTTAGCACAAAGTTCAAGGAAAGGGATAGGACCCTTGGGGATAGCTTTGACGCCCGCAATCCATTGGTTCTAGTTCATCATCCCACAAGAATACATATACGTATATGTGATTTTAAAGAGATGCAAGTCATTTCAAATCACTTAAATGCATAATTGGGCTTGAAATCCAAATATTATTCATAGGTTTCAAACTTAGGCTCAAATGTCAAATCATAATCTATATCATATTTTCCATGCATAGGAATAGTCTATTCACGATATCGAAATGAGGTGTAAACACCCAATATGCTCAATGAGCCAAATATCATAGAAACTTATGTCATCACATTCTTATCATAATCAATTTCATATCAAAATCATGTACATAAACATAATTAGGCTTAACCCACCTCATAATTTTCATAAAATCAAATGCTCGTGAATGCATATATTGTGAATGAGATGAGAATATCATGGGTAATATAGATTCAAACTTAAAAATTAATAATACATTATGAAATTCAAGTAAAGACATGAGTAAAATTCACAGTTAAATCATGATATAGATTATTCATGCACAAATCAAGCTTCAAAAGGGACATGCACATTCATAATTTCATATCTTCAATGTATTTTAGCATATTAGAGCTTAAATCAATTTAAAATCATCAAATAAACATAGCCCATGCTTCAATTGAATTTAATAATCAATAATACTCAAAACCCATATTTAAAGTAAGCAAAATTTCATAAAAATTTAAGTGAAAAGAGTTTTGGGTCTTCTTGGTTGAAAGAGACCAAGAATCAATCCCACATACCTTAGCTAATGAAGAAGATTCAAGAAGAAATTTGGTGAAGAAATAGCCTTAACTTTATGCCCAAGCTTAAATTTCCACTAGAGTTCTTTGAGAGAGACTTGAGAGAATTTTCAAACAAGAGGAATGAATTTGAAAGAGAGGAATAAGTTTAGGTCATTAGGAAGCCTTTAGGTAGCATAGGAAGTAAGGCCCTGAAAATAATCCATAATTACAAATATGCAATTAATGAAACGAGTTGAAAAGTTGAAAGACGTTGCATCATAAAGGACTATACGGTCCGTGACATGTTATATGGACCATATACTTGTACGTGATCCAACACTTCAGAAAATTCACTTGACGAAGGTCCGAAATGGTAATCTCATACATAGAATTTTTCAACGAAATCAGTCCCATGGAAGGCCACACGGGTCGTATGGTTTCCCTACGACCTCCCTTAGATAACTCTTCCTTGACAAGTTTCTCAGGTGGTGATTCTATACTTAGAAATTTTTCACATTGGATTCATATGGAAGGCCATACAGACTGTACCACCCTGTACAGACCGTATACTTGGTCGTACCCCTATACTTGGTCCTAAATTGTGGAATTTCAAGACTAAGGGCACGACATGGCCCTCCACATGGTCTGTGAAGCCTCACATGGCCCGTGCGGGGTCTAATTGTGGCATGCCTTAGCTCAAAACTCAACGATCAAGCTCTAACATCTCACATAAGCCCAAGGATCACTCCAAGGTAGCCTTACATGGTCTGTATAACATCTCACGGACCGTGAAGGCTCCCATGGAGCATCACCTTGGTCCAAAAATTTCCGAAACTGAGACTTCCAAGCTTCAATGAGGTCATACAACGTCCGAGTTCTTACACGAATTGCGTCTCAAATTTGGACCATGTCATATAAAGTAGGTATATTAAATGCAAAAAAGAAAAAGAAAATAAAGGCATGAAAATTTTACTAAGTATCAAACATGATGGTCTTCTCAAATAAGTTGAAAAGAAAAATAAGACTGATAACTTAAAACGATTGAAGCACAATGATATGAATCCCCACTAATCACATTTCTGCATAAACACAAAACAACATGAGTAATATATTTTGAATAACCTTAATTTATTGGCAATAAGTTCAATCTTAAAGAAAACTTATTAATGCTTTAGTGACAGATACATGTTTTAAACTTAGAACATAATGACAACAAACTAATTTTTTATATATATATTTGAAGATGTATGCTTCAAATTTAAAACTCGATCTATGCTTTAGACTTGGAAATCACTCTATTGTTCATTTGGTGAGTTTTCTATGGTTTGGTAACCCCACACCCCTCGTACTCCACCAAAAAAAAAAAGAACGACTAGTTTAAATATTGTATATGCGCTAATATGTACTTCGTCCATTTACTTTTACTCGACTAACATACTAAAAGTATATTTTCACTTTTACCTGTCACATTTAGCATATCAAGAGAAACAAGTATAGAAATACTTTTCAGGTTATAACATATTCCCCAAGTACCACTACCTCTTGAACGAACTGGCGTGAATGTTGCAACTTGGACCCATTAGTTGTTATAGCTACTTTTCATGTTATAACATATTCAATAGTACATTCTCAAACAATATCAAGTGCATCATCTTCAGTCTCTCTCTAACTGTGACTACATAGATAGAGAGTCTTGGTTTGGCTAACTGACTTTTCACCACAGCACTAATCTGACATCTCTTAGCTTTGGTTGCAGCTTCGCACTGATGATTTGATGATTGTAACGATGCCACATGATATTGAAGACCAACTGCAGTGTTTTCCTAATCATCAAACCAACAAAATAGAACAGAACAATGGAGCTGACCATTTTCCATAGGTAAATAAACAAAGTAAACTCCAATAAATGATTCTAGATTTCTATTATCAGAGTGAGCAATTAAGTAGGCGTTTTGACATAGTTTTGGTTGAAACTTGGAAAACAAATGTTATTTTTTTTCTTGGAAATAATGAATAGGACATTTGAATAGAAACTAGAAATAGAAGCTAATTTGCAAGTAGATGAAAATGTCATTAAAAAATTTTCCAACAAGATCCCTAAGTTGTGGTTCGTACTTCTTTTTTTGTTTAAAAACAATCTAGATACACGTCCACCTTTTGAAAACATTGACATAATCAAGTGCAAGTGCACATGTATAGTCAGAATATTTGTTCAAAAGAACATAATAGCTTTATGGATATTCCCTTGAAACATAAAAAGTCATTGTCATACTAGAATGTAGGAATTTAATGTTGCAACATTGTACATGCTAAAAGACGAAAAGCATGGCAAGAAACTTTAAGGAGAATCTACTATATGTCAATAACCAAACAAAGAAATAATTCTTATTTGCAGTAGCAATAATCGCAAAATAGTTCAAGATGGTGAAGAGGACTTTCAGTTCATTTAGTAAGGAGATCGTTCAATAAGTATCAAAGATCCAACCAATTGAGATAATCAAGAAATGTGGATTGAAGGTGTTGAGTGGTGGATTCAATACCTCATTGAGTTGCATTCTTGCACTACTCAATTTTCCTTTGCTTTGCTTAAGCTTCCTCCAACTGAATACCAAGTTCTTGCATCTTTTGCAACTTCATGGGCTTCTTTGTATTTTATTTCCTCATGTTTCAGACGCTCTTCTTCATGTTCTATACATGCTGCTGACAAGAATTTTGTTGGATGCCTCTCAAACTGAGAGTCTTTCCATTATATAGAGAACATACACAATACATATCCCTAAAGATCTGTTTTTCTATCCCTAAAGATTAGCTACTCAGTCCCTGTAAATCTTCCACTAAAATCCCTCTGAATCTGCTATACTATCCCACCAAATTTGCAATGTTATCTATATGATTACTACAATAAATCTCTATGATTACACTTACTTACATCATGAATGTATGCAATCATTCACAATCTAACATCCCCCCTCAAATTGATGTTAGTGGATCAAGCAGCATCAATTTTCCTACTAAAAACTGATGACGTTGCCTTGCTATGGATTTTGTAAACACATTAGCAATTTGAAGATCACTAGACACATGGGGAAGAGTAATAGCCCTTTTATCTACAACTTTCTCGTATATAATGACAATCTACTTTGATGTGTTTGGTTCTCTCATGATAAACTGGATTAGTAGTAATCTGAATAGCACTAGTATTGTCAACATGGAGAGGAGTAGAATGAGTTTGAGGAAATCTAATCTCATCAAGTAATCCACGAAGCCATATAACCTCCGAGCAAGTAGTAGACATGGATCGATATTTAGCCTCTGTTGAAGATTTAGACACATGATCTTGCTTATTACTCTTCCAAGATACCAATGAATCTCCAAGAAACATGCACCAACCACTGACTGAATGATGAGTATCAACGCATCCCGCCCAATCAGAATCATTGAAAGCAGTAAGGCGAATAGGAGAACCACTAGAAAAGAACAATCCACGAGTAGATGTTCCTAGAAGATATCGAATGATAGGACAAACAGCCACCAAGTGGAGATGCCAGGGAGCTTGCATAAATTGACTAACTTATAGAACTGCAAAGGAAATATCTGGTCGGGTAATAATAAGATAATTTATACTCCCAACTAATTGTCGAAATATAGTTGGATTAGAAAGAAGATTACCTTCCTCACGATGATACTTCACATTCAATTCTAGTGGAGTATCTAGAAAGGAGGGATCCTGAAGGCCACACAAGGAAATCAAATCCTGAGTATATTTTAGTTGGTTTAGAAATACACCTGATGCATCATTATGAACTTCCAAACCTAAGAAATATGTAAGAGTACCAAGATCTTTCATATGAAAAGAATCTTTAAGCTGTTGTTGGAGGCTAGTGATCTATGAAGAATTGGTTCCATTAATTATGATATCATCTACATACGCCAAAAGTATAACACAAGCTGTAGATGTTTTTTGAAGAAATAAAGTTGAGTCATATTTGCTCTGTTCAAAAGAAAATTATAGCAAAGTAGACCGAAACTTGTCAAACCAAGCTCTAGGGGCTTGTTTTTATCCATACAAAGACCACTTCAACTTGCATACATCTGATGTAGGTGATGAGAACAAGCAAGGTGGAGGCTTCATATAAATATCTTCTTTAAAATCACCATGGACAAGAGCATTTTTGACATCTATTTGATAAAGAAGCCAATTTTATGAAGCAGCAATGGCAATATTAGTTTGCACCATAGTCATTTTTGCTACGGGTGCAGAATTCTCCTCATAGTCCACACCATACTATTTGTTACCAAGAATAATCAGTCGAACTTTGTACCTATCAAGAGTTCCATCATAATGAAGTTTAATTGAATAGACCCATTTACATACAATTGGGCAGACATTTGAAGGACATGAAACAATATCCTATGTGTTATTTTCTTTAAGAGCCAAAAGTTCTTCCTCCATTGCTTTTTGCCAACATTTATGTTTGGAAGCTTGTGAGTGACAAGTTGGAATAGAAATGTTGGATAAAGTAGAGGAAAAGTCATGCCAATTGGAAGTACGAGATACTTGAGTAGATCACCGAGCAGGCTCAACAGGATTAGATCTCAAAGAATTCTCAGATTCTAGTTGTAGTGCAGTATCAGGTGGCAGATCAATTTCGGGATGGGGTAAAATTGATCAAAGTCGTTCATATAGGAATTCAGGTTTGAACCGCTTAAAAGAAGATGATAGATCCTCAAAATTAGGAAGAAGAGCAGAAACATAAGATGATTCAACATGAGTAGGAAAGAAATATTGATTCTCAAAGAAAATAACATTTCTAGAAACATTGGAAAATAGATCATAGCATATAAAACCTTTATGTGAAGTACTATAACCTATAAAAGCACATTTGTTGACTGTGTAGAAAGTTTATTGCGCTGAGAAGGAGGCAGATGCACAAATCAAACACAACTAAATGTATGAAAATTATTATTGTTAGGATTTTGGTTATAAAGACGAAAATATGGAGACTCAAAGTTTAGCACTTTTGATGAAAGTCTATTAATTAAATAGATAGCAGTAGACAAAGATTCCACCAAGTATTTAGATGGGAGAGTGGACTCAATCAATAAAGTACGGGTGACATCTAGAAGATGGTGCTTTTTATGCTCAGCAACTCCATTTTGTTGTGGTGTTTATGGGCAAGAGTGTTGTGAGGCAATTCTTTTCTCAAGCAAGAAATTTTTAAATTCATAAGACATATATTCTCTACCAGAATTAGATCTAAATAATTTGATACACGTAGAAAATTGAGTCTTAATGCAAGCCAAAAAAAACTCTTGAAGATGGAAAATACCTTAAATTTGGATCAAAGAAAATATACCCATGTAAACTGACTATCATCATCTATAAATGTCACAAAGTATTTGAAACGAGCATGAGAAACAATTGGTAAAATATCCCAAACATCACTATGAATGATATTAGAACACTATGTAGCATGACTACCAAAATTAGGAAAAGGAAGAGTTTTACTGTTGCCTAATTTACAAGTAGAACAATCAATGGAAGCAGTTGAAAATTGAATAGTATTGCTTAACAAACTAGAATTTGATAAATGAGACAAGACAATAGAATTTGGATGTCCTAGATACTTATGCCAAATCTCAGTCTTACTAGTGGTAGAAATACAAGCAAATGATAGAACAGGAGGAATGGAAAAGTGTATAGGAAATAATCTTCCAACTTTAGGCCCCTTCACAATTATCGTCCCCGATACTAGTTCTTGTACAAGACAACCATTACGAGAAAAATTCACATCACAATTATTATCTACTAATTGACCAACTGAAATAAGATTAGTCGAAGCTTTGGTGAAACAAAAACATCCTTGAAAGTTGGAGTAATGTCCCCAACCTTGGTAATGGGTAAATTAGTACCATTGGAAACCTATATTTGTGATGGACTTTGATACTTACGAACATTTTTTTGTATGGTCGTTGAGTTGGTCATATGATTAGAACACCTGAATCAACAAACCAAAAGATAGATGTAACTTCATTACCTTATAGTCCCAATGCTGAAAGCGCTGACACAATCATTTGTTGTATCATTTCAGGAGTAAGAGCTTGTTCTGAAGATGAGTTATCAACTGTTGAACCATTTATCCCAGCATGAAAGGCATTGACCTTACGATTTTAGGGGCGCGTGGGACACTCTTTGATAATGTGTCCTTGTAATTTACAATAATTACAAAACTTCTTACCACCATTACTAGCAATATAATCATATTCCTTGCAACTATAACACTGAATTCTAGTCATATCCCTTCCCTTTCCTTTACCTTGAGCAGCAAATACAACAGTGACAACATTTTCTTTCTTAAGAGCATTTTGTGTGACTAGATGTTGTTCTTCACGAAGCAATTCCTAGAAACAAACATCTAAAGGAGGAGATGGTTCACAGTTCATTAAACTAGAGCGAACACTCTCAAAGTCGGATCATAATTTCATCAAAAATTGATCTCGCTTGCTTTGCTCATGAACTGCCTGAATCATGGAGAGAGATTTGGCAGGCATTTTGGAATAGAAGTATCTGTAAATGCAGTCCATAAATTCGAAAATCCAGAAAAATACTCCTGAACAAAAAGATCTCCTTGGGTGTAACTAACAATATTATATTCTAGCTGAAAGCGTCTTGTGTTATTATCTTGGTTGTAAACCTTTTGTAAATAATCCCACATGGCCTTACAATTCTTTTTCAGTGACAAATAACTGAAGTTGAAATTTCCAAGAAGAATATTTTTTTCCAGTGAAATGAGTACTGAAGGATTCAAAGTGATGTGAATTCATGCTTTTGAATACTATGAGAACAAAAAAGACTCAAGAAAATAACTAGAGTGACCAAAAACAAATTTCCTCGATGTTAGGACTGATTGTCAAGATCAGTTAACAAAAAAAGATCATGATTTTAAAAATTTTGAAAGAAACCACAAAAGAACTATATTACAAGACAGTCAAGAGAAGGCTCTGATACCATAAAAAGAATTTTGTTGAATGCCTCTCAAAGTGAGAGTCTTTCCATTATATAGAAATATACACAATACATATCCCAAAGATCCATTTTCCTATACCTAAAGATCAGCTACGCAATCCCTGTAAATCTTCCACTAAAATTCCTCTAACTTTGTTATGCTATCCCACCAAATCTGCTATACTATCTATATGATTACTACAACAAATATCTATGATTACACTTATTTACATCATGAATGTATACAATCATTCACAATCTAAAACCTACCTCTGTTTTCAAATCCTTGATTTGCTTCTTCAAAGTGTTCTTTTTATCCTTAGTAATCTCTCGTTCTCTTTGAATATTCCCCAAATCCTTCTTAACATCCTGTACATTATGTATAGCATTTTCATATTTTTTCTACAATGCTGACAAAGACAACATAGTTTCTTCTTTCTCTATGTCTTGCAAATGGCAGAGATATTTAATGTGTCCTGAGACGTCTCTGTAACAACAGGAATGATCAACACCAAGCCCTTTCAAATATCTAAAGGTAATATTGGCTTGATGGACCATGTAGTCAATGCTATTACCAAAAGTAAGCAACTTCTTCACTAATAAAGATTCAACATTAAGAACTACTTTCTTCAATTTTTCATCAAAAATCTAGGGCGAATAATTTGTATTAGGGGGGTGCATGAGTATTCTTGATGGTTTTACACTTACCTTTATCCCCTCTTCACCAACGGGAACTTCCAAAGGCCTATTACTGGTTAACATCGATGGATATGGGGCAACTGCCTATAGAGTAGACCGATCACTCATTGGTCCTAATGGAGTTGGAGCAACTGCCTCTGGAGTACTTGTTGTCACTGAAATTTGCAATGGAGTATCTTCGCTCGACCCTGATAGTGATGCTGGAGGTGGTGAAACTGCTGGAGCTAACAACATTAACAATTTAAAGTTAAAACTAAGGGTACTTTAAAACTATCCACCACTCGACACTTGCAATCCACATTTCTTGATGATCTCATTAGTTGGATCTTTGATACTCATTGAACAAACTCCTTAATAAATGAACTGAAAGTCCTCTTTACCAACTTGAACTGTTTAGGGATTTTTGCAGCAGCAAACAAGAATTGTTTCTTTGTTTGGCTATTGGCATGCAGTAGATTCTCCTTAAATTTTCTTGTCATGGTTTTCATCTTTTAGCATATACAATGTTTCAGCATCATATTGCTTTTTTACTTCAGTTTATATCCAAATTCCTGCATTCTAGTATGAGAATGACTTTTTATGTTATTTGTTTCCGGGGGATATCCATAAAGTTATCGTGTTCTTCTGAACCCATAATTCTGACTATATATGTGCACTTGCATTTAATTATGTTAATGTCTTCAAAAGGAGACGTGTATCTATATTGTTTTTTTAAAAAAAAAGTATGTACCACCATTTAGGGGTCTTCGTTGGAGAACACTTCAATGACATTTTCATCAACTTGCAAATTAGCTACTATTTCCAGTTTTAGTTCAAATGTCCTATTCATTATTTCAAAGAAAAAGAATAACATTTTTTTTACAAATTTCAACCAAAACTATGTTAAAACGCCTACTTAATCACTCACTCTGATAATAGAAATTTAAGAATTATTTTTCGGAGTTCACTTTGTTTATTTACTAATGGAAAATTAACAACTCCATTGTTCTGTTTTAACATGTTGATTAGAACACCCCACAGTTGGTCTTCAAGATTACGTCGCATCATTAAAACCATGAAATCATCAATCCGAAGTGTTGGGAAAAATGCGGACTAACACAAAATACATATGGTACAATAATATGAATAAAATGGAAAAGTAATGACACCAAATATTTTTACGTGAAAACACTTTTAAATAAGGGAAAAATTACGGGTCAAGAGGAGCAACTGATATCATTATAGTAAGAAATTTCACACTATGTAGGTACGAGTACAATACTCAACAAAAACTTCTACACACACAAAAGAAATACCCTTTTTCGATTTTTTCATGTTACCCAAAAATATCGCTCATACTCTATTTTCCTTCACAAACTATTTTTCTTATATAGCCTATGATATACCTCACAAAAATACTTGCTGTATTTTTTTTGTGACTCTCGGTGTTGGTGATGCTTAAATGAGGAGTTGAGGAGCTCCTTATATAGGGGAAAGTCTGCCTCCGTTGATGTCATTGATGACATTTGTATAGACAAAATAATGAAAGTTGATTTCCACTTTGAAAATGGATTGGCAGCATTACTTTATTGAATTGAAAAAGGAGGCTGGACCCCATAAATCTCCACCTCCAGACCCATTCATCGAAAGGAAGTATCTTTCTCTTCTCGAAAAGAGCTCATGCCAACAAGTTCTTTGCATGATTCAAACTTATCCTTTGTCACAACCTTGATCAGCTTTCTGCAGGATTCTCATTTGTAGATATCTTTTCAACTTGCATAGACTTGTCATCTATCTTTTCTCAAATCCAGTAGTATCTCAGATCTATGTGTTTTGTCCTCGCATGGTATATCAAATTCTTGCTCAAGTCTATCATACTTTGACTATCACAATAGACCACATACTCCATTTACTGCAACTCAAGCTCTTGAAGGAACTGTTTAAGCCATATCATCTCTTTGCTAGCTTCAGTAGCCACAATATACTCAGCTTCTATTGTAGATAATGCAACACACTTCTGCAACTTTGGCTGCCATGATATAGCTCCCCTTTAAAAAATAAAAAAATTATCCAGTAGTGGATTTTCTTATCAAGTTTACCGCCATATCACCATCTGTATAGCCCTTCAAGATTGGACTAGAGCCTCCAAAACACAAGCATACATCTAAGCTTCCTCTCAGATACCTGAGTATCCACTGCATAATTTCCCAATGCTCTTTTCCTGGAATATCTAGAAATGTGCTTACAACATCAACTGCATGAGCAATAGCTGATCTAGTGCACACCATTGCATACATCAGACTTCCAACGACAGAGGAACATAAAATTTGGCCATATTCTTTTTTTCCTCCTTTGTTGTTGTTCACATCTTCTTGCTCAACTTCATATGACCAGCAAGTGGTGTACTAATAGGCTTAACATTCTTCATGTTGAAGCCCTCTAGTACAAGTTCAATGTACTTCTTTTGTGACAAATAAATCTACCTTTCATCTCTTAGATGAGTAATCCTCATGCCCAAAATTTGTTTGGCATGACCCATGTCTTTCATAGAAAATTACTTACATAACTCAGTCTTCAGCTCATTAATTTTTGAAGTATTCTTTCTCACAATCAACATACCATCCACATACAGTAATAGGATGATAAAATCATCATCAGAAAAGTTTTGTACAAATACACACTGGTCTAAGGAAGTCTTCTTGTAGTCTTACTCCCCCATAATAGATTCAAACTTTTTGTACCACTGTCTAGGAGCTTGCTTTAAGCCATATAGACTCTTTTTGAGTTTGCACACAAAATTTTTCTTTACCATTTACTTTGAAGCCCTCAGGGTATTCCATATAAATCTCTTATTCTAGGTCACAGTGAAGAAATGTCGTCTTTACATCCATCTGCTCAATATCCAAATTTAGACTAGCAGTCAGACCAAGAGCTGTATGAACGGAGGACATTTTCATGATAGGTGAAAATATTTCATCAAAGTCAAACCTATCTTTGACTGAATCCCTTAACAACCAATCTCGCTTTGTATCTGGGCTTTTGGGTGTGTTCTTCAATTTTAACATTGAACATCCACTTATTCTTCAAAAGCTTTCATGCCCTTAGGCAATGTTACCAACTCATAAGTATGGTTCTCATACAAGGATTGTATTCATCTTGCATGGACTATATCCATTGACCCCTGTGCTCATCTTCCATAGCCTCCTTATAATGTTTAGGTTCTCCCCTGTCAGTAAGTAGCACATACTCATTTGATGAATAATGAGACGAGGGAACACATTATCTTGTGGACCTCCTGAGATGAATATTTGATTTGTCCACAACTTCATGAGCTAGGGGATCATTAATAACTCCATCATTGTTATTATAAATATCAACATGTTGATCCTGAAAATGATCCTGAGCATCGTCATGATCATCGATCCCACTAACATCATGCACATTTGCATAAGGCACTTCATCAAAATGAACCACACTATCAAAACTGGAGGATTCCAACTTCTTTGCTTTCTCAATATCTTCGATTGTTTGATTCTCCATGAAGATGATATCGCAGCTTCTTACAAGCTTCTTTTCAATTGGATCATATAGCTTGTAACCAAATTTGTCAAGGCCATATCCAACAAAGATGCATTGAATTGTCTTGGCATCTAACTTTGACCTCTCGTCTTTTAGCACATGTACAAATGCTTTGCAACCAAACACCCTCAAGTGGTCATGGGAAACCTCCTTTCCATACCAAACTTTATTTGGAACATCACCTTGCAAAGTCACAGTAGGAGATAGATTAATTACATGTGCAGCAGTCAATAATGCCTCCCACCAATAGGAGTCTGGCGACTTTGCTTCGGAAAGCAAACATCTAACTCTTTCCATCAAGGTCCTATTCATCCTCTCTGACAAACCATTAAGCAAAGGAGTCTTAGGAGGAGTCTTCTAATGTCTAATACCTTGATGCTTGCAATATTTGTCAAACGGTCCACAATATTCACCACTATTATCAGTATGAATTACATTTCAATATCTTTCTAGTTTCTCTCTCAACTGAAGCCTGAAATTGCTTAAAGACACCTAGCACTCGATATTTAGTATTCAAGATGTGGACCCAAAGTTTTCTCAAGCAATTTTCAATGAAAATGACAAAGTAGAGGGCACCATGCAGAGTCTTTGTCTTCATTAGACCACATAAATCAGAGTGTACCAGCTCAAGCAACTCTATCTTCCTTGAAGGAGGGTTAGACTTGAAGGAAACTCTATTTTTCTTTCCATCCAAGCAATGCTCACATTTTTCTAATTTAGCACCTTTGTAATCTCACAATAATTTCTTCTTGGCTAGAACATTGAGTCTTTTCTCACTGATGTGGCTAAGTCTCTTATGCCATAACGTTGAAGAATTATCATCCTTAACTGCATTCACTATATTGGCACAAGTAGAAGTAGTAGTCCAGTGTAGACCAAGATGTTTTTTACCATGAGCCACAACCAAGGAACCCTTAATGAGTTTCTATTTTCCTCCACTGTTGGTACTAACATATCCTTCATCATCTACCCCAACAGAAATAAGGTGCGACGAACATCAGGTGAGTGTTTCACATTGTTCAGAACTAGTTTAGTTCCTGTACTAGTTTCTAAACAAATTGTACCAATACCAACCACCTTAGACACGGTCTCATTACCCATATTCAAGGTTCCAAAATCACCAGTAGTATAGGAAGAGAAAAAATCCATCTTGATATCACATGAGATGTGGCACTAGTGTCCACAACCCATCTTGACTCATCACAAGAAATACGTATCAGATCCACATCAAGAATGATAACAAGATCTTCAGTGGCAACTGTGGCTAGGGAATTTTCACCCTTCTTCTTTATTTTCTTCTTTTTCTTTGTTCTCCCTCTTCAATTGTCGGTAGAACTTGTTTGTGTACCCTTTCATACCATAATGATAGAATTCAACATTTTTAAGTTTTCCTCTAGATTTGTTCCTGTTGTGTTCTATATTCTGAGAATCAGGATTTTTGTTTCTCCCCCTGGGGCCTGTCACTAGGACATATGATGAAGAAGAATATTGAGATTTTCTTCTTATCTCTTCGTTCAAGATACTGCTCTTGGCGAAATCCATAGAGATCACACAATCCGAAATAGAATTTGGTAATGACATTCTAAATGTTTCCCAAGAATTCGGTAGGGAACCAAGTAGAAGCAAGCCTTGAATTTCTTCATCAAATTTAATGCCCATAGCAAATAACTAGTTAATAATTCCTTGAAAATTATTCAGGTGATCTATCATCAGAGAACCATCAATATATTTTAAACTCAACATTTGCTTTATCAAGAACATTTTTTTGTTCCCAGTCTTCTGAGCTACGAACTTCCAAGATGCTCCCATGGAGTACGAGCATGTCTTTCCTCAGAAATATGGTTCAATACATTATCATTAACCCACTGTCTAATAAATCCACAGCCCTATCTATCCAACAGATTCTACTCTTCATCTGTTTTATTTTCAGGCTTTTTAGTGGCAAAAACTGGTTGATAGAAATGTTGACATAAAGCAGATCTTTCATTTTTCCCTTCCAAATGGCATAATTTGTGCTATTCAAAGTAACCATTTTACTAGTATTGGCTTTCATTATTTTCCCCAAAAAATATTATTTTTAACCAAAGTAATTCTTTTCTGATCTAGATGTTTAGACTGTACTTCAACTACAGAGCATATTCAGACAGAACCTTGGCTTGATACTAGTTTGTTGGAAAAAATACAGACTAACACAATAGGTAGGCACAATAATATGAACAAAATGGGAAAGTAATGACACTAAATATTTTTACGTGGAAACCCTTTTAAATAAGGAAAAAACCACGGGCCTATAGGAGAATCTGATATCATTACAATAAGGAATTTTACACTGTATAGGTATGAGTATAATACTAAAAAAAACTTTTACACGCACAAAAGAAATACCCTTTTTTGATTTTTCACCTTATCCAAAAATATCGCTCACACTTTATTTTTCTTCACAGAATATTTTTCTTATATAGCCTATGGTATACCTCACAAAAATACTCAATGTATCTTTCTTTGTGACTCTCTGTGTTGGTGATGCTTAAATGAGGAGCTCCTTATATATGGAAAAATCTGACTCTGTTGATGTCATTGGTGATATCAATGTACAGACATAATAATGAAAGCTGATGGATTGGCAGCATTACTTTATTGAATTGAAAAAGAGGATGGACCCCGCACAAAGCATCAACCAAAGCTAAAGGATGTCAGATTAGTGCTCTGGTGAAAAGTCAATTAGCCAAACCAATACTCTCCAGCTCTACAGTCATAGATAGAGAGAATTGAAGATGATGCTCTTGATATTATTTATGAGGTACTGGTGAAGGTCCTCGTACTACTATCATTCATGGGATAATTATAAGTTCCTCAATAAAAGAAGTAGGGCTAACATCTAATGCTCTAACTTGCAGCATTTATGCCAGTTCCTTCAAGAGGCAATGTTACTTGGGGAGTACATTATAACATGAAAAGTATATCCATGCCAGTTTCTCTTGATATGATAAATGTGACGGGTAAAGGTAAAAATATATTTTTAGTATAGTAGACAAGTAAAAGAGAATGGAGAATACGATCTATTTTTTTATTTTTTTGGTGCGGTGCAAGGGGTGTGGGGCTTACCCAACCAAAGAGAACTCACCAAAAATGAACAGTAAAGTGATTTCCAACTCTAAAGCATACATCAAGTTCTAAATTTAAAGCATATATCTAATATAAAAACATTTAGTTTTTCTTCATTATGTTCTAAGTTTAAAGCATATACCTGTCACTAAAGCTTTATTAAGTTTTCTTTAAGATCATGTCGAACTTATTACCAATAAATCACGGTTATTGAAAATATATTTCTCATGTTGTTTTGTATTTATGCTAAAATGTAATTATTAGAGATTCATGTAATCATAAGATTCAATCGTTTTAAGTTATCAGTCTTATTTTTCTTTTCAATTTGTTTGAAAAGAACATCATGTTTGATATTTAGTACAATTTTCATGACTTCATTTTCTTTTTCTTTTTCGTATTTTATATATTTACATTATATGACATGGTCAAAATTACTATATTTGAGGTGCGATCATATTATAAAATTAAATCTCAAATTTAAGAAGAAAATATTCTCATCTTTTTCTACTTCATCTGTACCTCATTCTATTTTGTGTGTGTTTCAGCAACTAAAATCCCTCTTTAGCCATGTCAAAAGAATCATCTTTTTCAGCTATTTCTCTTTTAAATCTCTTTCCCTCTTCACTTTTCTTTAGATCCATCATTCATTTTTTCATTCAGAAAATCCTTTTTTCAAACCAAAGTAAAAATGTCCTTGGAGGAAAATGATATACCTCCTCCACCTGTGATCCAGATTTAACCTATAGACAGTAACGACGATCCTAAAATCATGAGAGATCCTCAATGCAAAGTTGGTGTTGGACTTCTCTTGGTAGGAGGCACAATTCAAGAAAAAGGGGTTCCCCCCATTTCTTTGTTCCCACCCCTTTCCACTCTTCCCCATGATTACATGGCCATAATTTATGACGTGGTCTAGGTCGCCCTCCAAAACCCAGATCAGATGGTGAGTTAGCTAGCCTCTTACCTTTGCTTAATGGTGTATATCTGTTATATGATCAGTGTTTTAGTTCAAGATCTGTTCACGGGACTTACTATTAAAGTAGTTCCAGAGGTTGATTCACAAATTCTATTAGGACAACAATCTCAAGTGTTATTAATTTTTTTAAAATTAAATGTTTATTCATATTCAAGGGTTATTTGGTTGATGAATTAAGGGATTATAGTCCTAGCATAAAATGCGAGATTGCAGCTGGTTATGAGTGTCAATTAGTTTCAAAAATCATTTTGTACTAAAATGGTGGCCTTATCTATTCCATATAGAAGGTGAATAAGCAAAGTGCCAGTCATATACTTAGACTGAGTCATGACATGTTTATAGATAAAAAAAATTGTGATTATCGAAAATGTATTGCTCACCTAGTTCCTTGGTTTAAGAAGAAATCTGATTAGTGGGGATTCATGTGTTAAGTCTTCCACATCAATGGGGATGGATGCTTTAGCCCCTTGTGAGCTAGCTATTTGAGGTTGAGTTTGGTCCAGGTGCTACGTAAGCATCATGTAATCGATTTTAATTTTTTGAAATTAAGGCATGGTTTTTTTTGGAGCAAATTTACCACTAGATGGAGTGTCTAGTGGACTTCTACTAAAAATAGGGGTAAGTACAATCAGAGGGGCTAGGCCTTATCTCACAAATCCTAATGAGATAACTAACCTCCACTTTGTTTTCTCTAAAGCGAATTTACCACTAGTCTAGTGGTAAATTTTCTTTGAGAAAAAACAATCAAATAATTGACCTTTATATCAAAAAGCTTCGGCAAAATCGACCTTAATACCTTAAAATCTAGCAAACTATAATTTAAACACTACTACTTGATGCAATCCCTCTTTGATCATAAAATCTTATCTTTCCTCCATTGAAAATGTGATAGTAGGTTCTCCATGAACAATTTCGACTGGTTTTAAGATTGTTCTTGTGTTAACTAAGGCATATTGTTTGGGGTTTAGAGTGTTTGAATTGAAAATGGTGGCCTATGTGATGGTTGGAGTGGTGGAGTGAGCTGGACAACCTTAAAGGAGGTTGTCTAGTTGCTATAGCATCCATGAAAGGCTGCATAGCTATTTCTAAGGAAGCATCAAGGTCAGAAGAGAGAAAGCACGAAGTCTTCTATTGCTATCATCATGTAACACCCCACATCTTACACGTACTAGTTCTATGCAAATGAAACATAATATGATTTGGTCAAATTAGCGCCCATTTTTTAATGTGCTTGAATCTCATGTTAGAGGGCAATATGTGCATCTAACGCTTAAGAAGATCGAGTGTATACAAGTTTTATGTCAAATTGAGGAGATCACGACCTTAAACAAAGTGAGAGAATTGAGGTTCTTGCAGGACTTAGGAAGCTAGCAGGTGAATCATCTACTTGCTTAGCTTAAACTTGCTAGCTAGGCGGAGATGAGGCCCGATGTCGAATCTGTCCAAGTCTGATTATGGATAAAATCTGTCTTAAGGGTGTAACTTTAGCCTGTGCTTTAGCATCATAAATAGATTGTATTTTCAGCCCAAGAGGAATAGAAAAAGGGCTCAAGCACATTACAATTTATTTAATAGTTTAGGCCCAACTAACTAAAGAGAAAGAGGAAAAATGGGCAGTAAAGGTCCATCAATTTGCAACCCATTAAGGCACAAGTGAAAGGATAAAAATGGTACATTACTAACTATATAAAAAAAGATTAAATATTCAAGAGAAATTCTGCCAAAATTATCTCTTTAAAAGGGCTTACAATCAACACCTTTAAGCTACTTCAACTTGTAAAAAAAAATCAGATTTCATAAGCTTTCTCTCTACACGTTCTTAATGTTGCAAAGCAGCCATAAGGAAACTTTTAGGATTCTTGGAGAAGCCCTACACCTTGAAGGTAATGGAAAGTAAGTTTACGTATGTGTTTAGTATGGTTTTCTTATGAAAAACAAGAGACTATTTTGGTTAGGTGTATGATGAAACTTTTGGACAGCATGTGTTCCAAGGGTTGTTATATATTTTTCTTGTTTATTTGGGAGCCTTTCTCATCTAGGTTGGCTTGATTATGAAAGAAGGTTGCTTTTCTTAATTTTTTTCAGTTGTGTAATGATGTATAAAGGTTATTGTACTATTTGGTTATACGTAAACAATTGAGGTTTAACGTGTTATCCTAAGTGTGTTGTTTGTAGAAATTGTGGGCTGATTAATTGAAGACTATGGTCTCACGTCCTACACCTATTTTGAGGACTATTTTTGAACTATTTGAGGACTAGTTTATGTGTATATATGGCGGGGACTGTTTGGTTAAAGTTGGAACAGGTTTGGAATTGTCGACATCGAAATGTAGCGAAGGGATGTCATGTTACGCCGCCTATTTGTATATTGTGTAGAATTGTTATGTGTTGTACTTTGTGGGTTGTTGTAAGACTGTTATGGCACTAACATAGGATGCACATGATATGTATATGAGAATGTGTATTAGAAAATACGATTAGGGGTGGAAAGATTGAAAGAGTACGCTCGAGTTTATAATTATATGCTTGCTGCCCGTGTGTTAATTTTTTTATGAGATTGGGCTGCCAAGATGTATCTATTGGATACTAATGCTAGTATTATCACCTACTATGCTATAAATAAATATTTAGAGGAAGGAAAGGTTATCTAGAGGTAATAGCGAGGTCGTACAACAAGGTATGTAAGGCTACTCGATTCCATATTATTTAGCAAGAAATCTAGATTCTTTCGTGGCACATAAAGGCACTTACCAATTCTGACACAACTATTAACCATGTCTCCACCCATTCACATGTTCATATGCTTCCATACATAGTCACCTTTAAATTTACATACATACGTGTATAGCAAGATACATGGGTTCTTATTGCTAAATAAAGTTCACGAGTTGTTTCATCTCACACGCATTTCATTCTTTGTGTATGTATGATTATTTACATGTCACATGCTACATCTACAATCCTATAGCTCTAATATTATGAACACCAAAAGAATCATCTCAAAAGTAATTGAAAGATAAAGTACATTGCCTATTGATGGATGGTAACTTGAGGGGTGGAAGAATCACCTAGCCAGGGTCGATCCTACCACGGGGGGTAGCCCAAGAGGTGAAAGGAAAAGCCTAGCTAGGACCGATCCTAATATAGATTTACTACTAGTCAACTAGTCATTTGTAATACATGTTGTGCAAAGATTATACAGCAAAGATAAAGTAAACAAAAGAACAAAAAGTACAAGATTCCATAGTATGACTAAAGGTGGTCTCTTATCCTACACTATTGCATAGTTTTATTTGAGTTGTTACTTCATATACAGTATTTCATGACTTACATATTTAGTACATTATCTCGTACTGACATCCATTATGGGGGACTTGCATTTCATGCTACAGGTACAGGTGCTAGTAGATCCCCCCAGTAGGAGTACAGGATATCCATCTGTTGTTACCAAGCTCCAAGTTGCTTCGGAGCTTTGTGTGTCTAGAGCTTACATTTTTGTATTGTATAGTTAGTTGAGGCAGGGCCTGTCTCGACCCTTATAAGATAACTTTCCTTACCTAGAGGCTTTGTAGACTATGTAAATTAAAGTGTGGTCATGTCTCATACTTTAGACAACGTGGCCTAAACGGCCTAGCCATATGCATTTCCTTTTGGCTTGTTATACTGTTTACTTTCTTAAAGGCATGTTGAATGCACAAATCCCTTATGATATGTATAGAAAGCGCATGGATATAGCTTGCTTCTCCCGAGCCTTATCGGCAATGGGTGTCAGTCCGCCTTAACTAGACTTTGGGCGTGACAAAAGTTATATCAGAGCGGGTCATCCTAGGGAGTCTACAAAGCCGTGCCTATGTAGAGTCTTATTTTTCGATGTGTTGTGCACCACATTTATAAGCAAGAGGCTATGTGGCATTTAGGAGTTGTCACTTTCTTTTCGTTCTTTAGATTGTGCCATAGAGCCAAGTATAATAGGTGGATTATGTCTAACCCCTAAATTGTTTTGTACAGCAAGTATGCTAGAAACCAGGAAAAACAAAGGTAAAGGGAAGGAAGTAGAAGTGGTGGTTGGTATTGTAGTTGGGTGAGACAACTAAATAAAGCTCAAGATGAGTCTCTGTCATAGGCATCTCCAACTCCTCCATCTTCTGATAAACCTAGAAGTAGTGAAAGTCCCCCAGAACCACCTATCGATGCTACCGTGTAGGATCTGAGAAATACAGTCCAACTATTGACTCTATAGTTGTTGGCCAAGGTCAAAGACAGCAACGTCCAGTTATAGGTGCAGGTGGTGCGAATAGAGTAGCTAGCACGAGGATACGTGACTTCTTAAATTTAGACCCTTCATCCTTCACTGGGTCAGATCCTAATGAAGATCCACAAAACCTTATTGATTAGATTCAAGGCATTTAGATGTTATGCATATGAGTGGTACAGAAGCTGTCGAGTTAGCGACATATAGGTTGAAGGGTGTGGCTATATTGTTGTATGAAGCTTGGAAGTAATCTAAGGATATAGATGCACCTCTAACTAGCTGGAAGGAGATCAACGGGGTATTTCTTGACCATTACTTGCCATTAGAGATCCAAGAGGCCCACGCAAATCAGTTCTTGAACCTCCACCAAGGGAATATGAGTGTGAGGGAGTATAGCCTTAAATTTAATTCTCTGGCCGGGTATGCTCCTAATGTAGTTGCTACTATGGCAGATAGATGTTAAACCCCGTAATTAGCTTAATGGAGGTTAATTGCACATTTAGAAAAATTATTGTGATTGAGGTATATTTTACGTTTAACTAACTTATGGTGCGGGGGTATGGAATCAAGTGAATTTGATGGATAAAAATTAAAGTGAAGTCGGAAGTCCTTAATTGTATTTAAAATAGAAAAGTTTGGGACCTAATTGGTCAATGGGCAAATTAGAGGCCCTTATGATGCGATTTCCCAAACTTGAACCTCTATAAATACCCCATCATTGTTCAAATTAAGTCATACTACTCTTGATGCTACACTTAGAAAATTTTCAAGATAGGAAGAAGACCAAAGGAGAAGAAGGAGGAAGCCAACAACACCAAGTAAGTTTCTAACTTATTTATCTTGTTT
>JAOTQR010049698.1:0-14702 GCA_025774065.1 Solanum ossicruentum
AGATCATGAAGAATACTTAGCCTAAGTGTTGAGAGAGTTTTGGGAGAGCAATGTAGATTAGGGGATTTTGTTTCTTTTGAAGAGTGATGTAGAGATTAAGTAGAGGGGAAGGGGTTATTTATACTGATTTTTTTGGGGGTTGGGGGGGGGGGTTATATGGGTCATTTAATCACTAAAAAGTTGTCAAAATGTGTGGAGGAAAGGTCATAAAATCAGGTGGTGCAAAGGGGCTTTTTGACTTACTTTTAAAAAGAAGAAAGATGTCAAATACAAGGTAGTGGGCATGGGACCTAGGTATGGCAGCATTATCCTTTCCCATACTCCTATGGCATAGTATGGTATGGCCTCATGTCGTGCTAAGGGCATGCCAAAGGCTGCCTGTCTAAGCCATGCAACAACGGCAAAAGAATTACTCCCAAACAAATCAATTACGCAACCTTCACATGTACCTTCGTTTCGAATAACCAAACTCAAACCAAACTTTATTTTTTTGTATTAACTTCACATAACATTGCCCCCAAAATATTATACCATGGATAAACCAACCACCCTTCCAAGACAACCTCAACAATCACATAACTTAAACCAAGCTAGTCGCTAAGATAACCTTCATTTCAAATTTTTACTTAACTCAATAGGAATTCGCTTGAACTAACTCAATAGAAATTCGCTTGAACATTATCCTTTCACACAAGTATAAGATTAAAAGCATCTGGTACATTACAATATCTCCCTCTTGGGAATTCATCCTTGAATGCAACAAGAATAGTTTGAATGAATAGGAATTGAAATAGTGACTAAGAGCTTAACATGTCAGAATGCAAAATAGAGCTTATTTTCATGCAAAACTTATACAAATATCATAAAGTAACATCAAAATAATTATCCATGCTTAATAATTTTAATAGTGACAAAATGGTACAGAATAAGGAATTCAGACTCGAGGAATAGAATTACCTAAACCTTAGGCTTGATTAATGGGGAGAAGATGGGATATTTCTTCATCATGTTTGCTTCTGCTTCACATGTAGTACTCTCCACATGCTGGTTCCTCCAAAGCACCTTAACGGATACCACATCCTTATTTCTCAACCTCTTGACTTGTCGATCCAAAATTTGTACCAGTACTTCTTCATAAGTCAATTTTTCTCTAGCCTTCACAACATCCAATGGAACTATAGAACTTGAATCAACAATGCACTTCCTTAACATTGATACATAAAAAACAGGGTGAACCAACTCCATCTCATTAGGCAACTCAAGCTCATAATACCTTTCCAACCCTTCTTAAAATTTTGTAAGGACCCACAAATCTTGGGCTCAACTTGTCCTTTTTGCCAAAATGAACAACACCCTTCATAGGTGAAACTTTGAGATACACCCAATCTCCCACATGAAATTTAAGATCCCTCCTCATCATATCCGACTATGACTTTTGTCGACTTTGAGCCATTTTCAATCCATCTCTTATCATCCTCGCTTTTTCCATAGCCTCCAAGACCAAATCCAGGCCTAATAATGTCATTTCACCTATATCAAACCAGCCAACCAGTAATCTACATCGCCTACCATAAAGAGCTTCAAACAGAGCCATTTCGATGCTAGAGTGATAACTATTGTTATATCAAAACTCAATAAGAGGAAAGTGATCATCACAATTACCTTTAAATTCCAAGACTGATTCTCTCAACATATCCTCTAATATTTGAATTGTCCTTTCCGCTTGACCATCTGTTTGAGGATGAAATGCAGTACTCAACTTAACTTTGGTACCCAAACCTCGTTGGAATGCATTCCAAAAATGAGAAGTGAATTGAGGGCCACAATCTGATATTATTGAAAAAGTAACACCATGTAACCGAGCTAACTCATGAATATATAACTTTGCATAATTAGCACTATACGAAGTCTTAACCGGCAAGAAATGAGCAGATTTGGTCATACGATCCACAATCACCCAAATTGAATCATATTGCTTCCAAGTCTGAGGAAATCCAACAATGAAGTCCATATTGATTTCCTCCCACTTCCGAGTTGGAATTTCAATGTCTTTAACTAGCCCACCTTACCTTTGATGCTCGGCTTTCACTTGCTGATAATTTGGACACTCGGTTACAAACTTGGCTATGTCATTTTTCATATTACCCCACCAATAGACTTCCTTCCAATCTCGGTACATTTTTGTGCAACCTAGATGAATGGAATAAGATGAATTATGAGCCTCTTGTAAGATCAAGGTTCTCAATCCATCTACATCCGGCACACACAACCGATCTTGGTATCTAAGGACACCATCTCCCCCTTGTAAGAAAACCTCCACTTTCTTTTGTTCTAATTTCTTTAATTCAATCAAAGTAGGGTCAACGTCTTGCTTTGACTTCACATCAACAGTCAAAAAAGATTGAGACCCATCATGGGCAAATATGCCACCATTATTAGTACCTTCCAACCTAACACGCAATCTAGCCAACTGAGGGACTTCCTTTGCCAACACTTTTTTTTCACCCTCAACATGACTCATACTACCTATAATATTCTACTCAAAGCATCGACCACCACATTGGCCTTACTCGGATGGTAGTGCACACTCATGTCATAGTCTTTGAGAAGTTCAAGCCATCTCTGTTGCCTTAGATTCAAGTCCCTTTGAGTGAACACATACTGGAAGCTCTTTTGATCGGTAAATATATCCACATAAACCCCATAGAGATAGTGACACCAAAGTTTTAGAGCAAACACTACCGATAACAATTCAAGGTCATGAGTTGGATAGTTGCAATCATGCACTTTCAACTGTCTCGAAGCATAAGCTATGACCTTACCATTTTGCATCAACACGCAACCCAACCCAACCCTAGATGCATCACAATATACCACAAAACCATCCAAACCATCTGGAACAGTCAAGATGGAAGCTGAAATCAGCTTACCTTTTAATGTTTGGAAACTCTTCTCACATTTATCAAACCACACAAACTTGGACTTTTTCTGGGTCAATTTGGTCAAAGGAGATAAGATTGAAGAAAACCTTGCTACAAACCATCGGTAGTACCCTACCAAACCCAAAAAACTCCCTATGTTAGATGGAGTTAAGGGTCTAGGCCAGTTTTGCACCGCCTTAGTCTTCCTTGGGTCCACCATAATACCTTTATCAGTCACCACATGGCCAAGGAAAGAAACGTCTTTCATCCAAAATTCACACTTGGTGAATTTGGCATATAGTTTCTCATCTCTCAAAGTTTGAAGGATTGTTCTCAAATGTCCCTCATGTTTCTTCTCACTTTGGGAGTAGACTAGTATATCATCAATAAAGAGCACAATAAAAATATCAAGGTAAGGTTTGAAGACTCAATTCATAAGATCCATAAATATAGCCGGCATATTCATCAATCCAAAAGATATCACCATAAACTCGTAGTGCCCATACCTTTTTCTAAAAGCTTTCTTAGGAATATCACTTTCCCTAACCCATAACTGGCGATACCCAGAACGAAGGTAGATCATAGAAAAATGTCTAGCTCCTTGTAATTGGTCAAATAAATTATCTATCCTTAGAAGTGGGTACTTATTCTTAATATGACTTTGTTGAGTTGATAATAGTCAATGCACATCCGGAGTGACCCGTCCTTCTTCCGTACAAACAAAACAGGTGCACCCTATGAAGATTTGCTAGGCCTAAAAAATCCCTTCTCTAATAAATCTTTTAACTAATCCCTAAGTTCTTTCAACTCCGCTGGTGCCATCCTATAGGGTGTAATAGAGATAGGTTTGGCATTGCGAAGGAGGTCTATTCCAAAATCAATTTTCCTTTCAAGAGGAATACCAGGAAGATCTTCGGGAAACACATCGGGGAACTCATTGACTATAGGAACTGACTCAAGAGAAGGAAACCTTAGAAGACACATCTCGGACACTAACCATATGATAGATGCACCCCTTAGATATCATCTTATGAGCTTTAAGATATGAAATAAGCCTACCATTTACCATTGAATCTTGCTCTTCCCACTCAAACAAGGGTTCATTAGGAATTTGGAATTTAACTTTATGGATTCTACAATATATGGTGACATAAGAGGCGTGCAACCAGTCCATACCAGGATGACATCAAAATCTACAATAAATAATTCAATAAGATTGCATGGAAGAGTCATATGCATAATAGACATAGGAACATTTTTATACTCTTTTAGTAACTATTGACTCACCCACGGGAGTAGAAACAAAAAAAGGGTCATGCAAAATTTGGGGACTTAAATTGAACCTATTGTCAAGGAAAGGGGTAACAAAGGATAAATTGGCACCAGGATCCAACAACACATAAACATCAAAATCAAACACTTTCAACATACTCGTGATAATATATGATTGATCTTCCACTTCTTGCGTCCCATGTAGTGCATGGAACCTATTGTTGCGAGGACCACCACCTTGTGGCACAACTTATGGCTTTTGCTCTGCCTGCACATCTTTACCATACAGGCGACTACCCTTACCCTTAGTATGAGCCTTAGGGTAATTGGCAATTTTGTGACCTAATTGGCCACATGCAAAACAACTTCCCTACTCCCAATAGCACACACCACTATGGCTCTTACCACACTTTTTGCATGTTGTCCAAGCTTGAGCATGGCCACCACCTTAGTATGTTGAAACCGATCATTAGTATGCATTTGGTTGAAGGCATTCGAAGAACCTTGTTGTTGGAACCTTTGGTTTTGATGAACTTGGTTACCATCACCACCCTTGTGACCTTGTACTCACCATCATACCTCGACCTCTTACCATCACTCTTCCTCAGCTAAGAAGATTGCTCGGCAGAAATCATAAGCTGAGACAAATCCATCTCTTGGATTAGTAGGGCATTTTGGAATTCTTAGTTGATGAGGTTGGAGACTCCCGAAACAAACATATTCATCCTAGTCCAAGTTCATAAACTCTTTCATTTTGGCTTCCCTTAATTCAAGAGGGAAAAAAGGGTCCAAGAACGCAGCCTTGAATTCTTCCGAATAAATTGGACCACCAAGCACCCTTTTACCTTTCCACTGATCATACCAAATTTGGGCAAGGCTTTTATGTTGGAAGGCCGCCAACTCCGCCTTCTCCTTTGATGACACACCCATAATCGAGAGAACCTTGTATACCTCATCAATGAACTCCATGGGATCCTCATCAATTCTATTTCCATAAAATTCTGGTGGGTTCATATGGGTGAAATCTCTCACCCTTACTGCCTGAGGTGTTGGTGCTTGAGGTGGAGATTGCATAGCCTAATTGGCAACCATTTGAGCCAATAATGAGATGACATTCCTGAACTCAGCATGGGACATATTACCCTCTTCTAGAGGTTGAGGAACCTCATATACGGGAATATTTCTTCTCGGTGGCATTTTCTATGGTGCAATGAACAAGTCATTAGAAGGAAGGATATCTTAAGTTATTCTAAGGGACGATTTGATTTAAACAAAGAAGTAAGACAATCCAAAATATCTCATAGCCTCCTATTGATAGTTGTGGTGCGCTTCACCACCATGAATAAGACTCTATTAGATACGATGTGTAGACTTCCAAGGATCATCTTAAAAACTTGTGCTCTGATACCAAGCTTGTCATGACCCATATCTAGGACCTAGGTGTGACACGGCGAATGAGAACCTGAAGGCCCCCAAACAAGCCTCTTAAATAATAATTGCACATTATAAGTTTAAATAGTAAATGGCAAACAGATCACAATGAAATATAGGGAATAGGACTAAGGGACAACTTTTATCCATAAGCGGAAGCATAAGTTAAATAGTTTAAAACATACCAAATATAGCAATAGTCAAGACATACCTCTAAACAATGACAATAAACACAGCCAAGAATATAAGTCTAGTCTCCTCAATACTAAGTCAAAATGAAAGTACATCAATATCTGAATAACAAAGGCAAAGCTTGAAGATAAGGGTTCTTTTCCCGATGAAAGGGAACTCACCAAAGCTCAAAGTCTTCACTAGCAATCTAGCCACGCGGAGAAGGATGAGGTAGATGGTCTGTCCCTAATGATTATAGCATGTAGGAAAAAATATGGTTAGTACTTTGGAATGTACTAAGTAAGCGGGTATGCTATGTAACAAGTAAATATAATGACAAAGAATACATACCCAATATGACAAACTCCAAGATTAACAATATATTCAGTTCCAAAGTAAAGCGTAAAGTAATGCCATGAAAATGAATAGAAAAGCACATAAGCAAATAAGTGTAGGAGTAAGACCATAAGCGACAAAACCATATGAGCTATAATATAGAATACTGATGTCCTACTCCACACTGGCCAAAGAGTGAGTCAACGTGCAAGGGTATAACTCCAAAAACGGAAATACTAAATGGATCCATTAGTTAGAAAGCCTAAAAAGACATAACCAAAATATCCTATGGTGGCACATAGTTATGAGATTAAAAGCTTCATATAAGACCCCTTAGATTGAGTCCCACTCCTAACTCATTTGGTGCTAAGTCAAAATGCCACGGAAACGGACAATGCATATTTTAAGTAATCAAAACATAATTTAGTTTAGAAATTCATAACTTGTAAAATAAATCATATTCAAACTTGTACTTAGAATACCTCCTCAACAAAGTTTTCAAAATGAAACTGAATGGGTCTTAAGTCACCTAATATCATTTCATACTTGTATTTACTTATTCTTGTCCAAAATCATAAGTTCATACTATGTCATGAAAGCAAAACATCAAAAGTTTATAACTCAACTTAAATCACGTTGGGGACTAGTTCAATAACCTTAAAATCACAAGTTTTATATTCAAATAAAGTTACAATAATCATAGCAACATTTTAGGGTAAAATCATAATAACTCATTTGTGGATCTAACACTTGAAAAAATAGGTTAGCTTAAATAATGTAATATGAAATGCTTGAATTAAATTATGTAAAGTCTTGATAAATGTTCATAAATAATCATAAAATATATGAATAATCATAAATTAAGCAAATATCAATTAGTATGCAATTATACATAGATGAAAGATTAAAAATTTGTAATTCTAAATTTAGTTTTTCCAAGAGGACTTCTTGGTTGAAAGAAAACTAAGAACCAAACCCAGATACCTTGCTTTATTAGCCTTGAGAAGATGAAGAGACTTGGTGGAGATCTAGAAGAATACTTAGCCTAAGTGTTGGGAGAGTTTTGGGAGCAATGTAGATTAGGGCATTTTGTTTCTTTGAAGAGTGATGTAGAGTCTAAGTAGAGGAGGGTTATTTATACTATTTTTTTTGGAGGGATGGGTTATAAGGGTCATTTATTCACTAAGAAGTGGTCAAAAACGTATGGGGGGAAAGGGAATAAAATCAAGTGGTGCAAAGGGGCTTTTTGACTTACTTTTTTTTAAAAAAGAAAGATGCCAATCACAAGGGAGTGGGCATAGGACCTAGGTATGACACTATTATCCTTTCCCATGGTCCTATAGCATGGTGTGGTATGGATTCAAGTCATGCTAAGGGCATGCTAAAGGATGTCCATGCAAGCCATGCAACAATAGCAAAAGAATTACTTCCAAACAAATCAATTATGCAACCTTCATATATACCTTCATTATGAATAATTCCAAACGCAAACCAAACTTCATTTTTTTGTCTTAACTTCACATAACATTACCCCCAAAATATTATACCAAGGATAAACTAATCGTCCTTCCAAGACCACCTCAACAATCACATAACTACCAAGCTAATCGCTACGATAACCTTCATTTCAAATTTTACTTAACTCAATAGGAATTCGCTTGAACATTATCCTTTTACACAAGTATAGGCTTAAAAATACTTGGTACATTACATTCATATGGCACTGCATACATTATTAACAAAAGACTCTCAGATCATGCTTTTTTATCTCAATTTATCCTTACTTATTAGAACAAACATTGTCACACAACTAAACATGCATAGTTGCCATCTAACTACTAATCAAAATTTTTGGTGGGTATCATTTTTTAAACAAAACACAGAAACATGTGATATGCCACAAGTATTAGTACTATATGCTACAATACTATCTAGACATTCTAAATATGCCGGTACTATAAAAAGTAAATATCCACAGGGAAAAAGAATACATGCAAGAAAACCTTAGGATCAAACATAGGGGTAGTTATGGACCCAAGCTTCTCAGACTTCACTAAGGCCCATAACTACCCACACCCTACCAAAAAAGATGTGTATTGACCTCAATGCACATACTCAAAGCAAGCGAAGACATATAGGGGTCAAAAACATACTTAGGCATCTAAGTCCCTATGTATGGCTGAGTCTAGCCACCCTCCTCCTGCTAGGAAGTCCCATCAGCAATAGTGCTCTATTTAGAGGGGCCAATACCCCTCACCTATTGTACCTCTTGAGATCGTCATATTTGTGTCTCCCATCTGGATATCCTCAAGGCTAGCTCGAGCTCCTCTTGCTCAATCATTCCTGCCTAAAATTGTACAACACCAGGATCATCGTCCTGGTGGGGTCTCTTCCCATAAGAAGACTGAACAGGCTCCACAGGAGCAAAAACATATATTAATAGCACTGGAGGAGTGGTTGCTAGTAGTGCAACCAATGCCACTAATGTTGTTGTCATATCGACCCAGTCATTGGATCTCCATCTATAAGGCCATCAAATCTGATGGTCGGGTCATGTACAAGTTCTATTGTACCCTCTCCTCGAAGGTATCAATATGGGATCTATGGTAGAGATACGGTTCTAAATAACAGCTACTGTGAATACTTGTATATGACCCTCCGAGTCTGAAATGGTTGGGTGAACCCATGGCCTGAACTGATGAACAAGCTGAGTTAGTTATGACTTAGCGTGAGATAACCTCTGGGCTAGGGCTTGTATAGATGCGGCGGACACATAAACTATGCCCGTGAGAGTACCCTGTAGTGTCGTGGTGTTGGGACAGAGTGGCATCCCTCTCTCCTCCTCTGTCTCAGGCTGCGAGCGCCTCTCCTCAGTAGTAGCAGTCATGGCAGTGGTAGTTTGTGAACCCACAGGCGATAGTGTTGGGGAAAATATCTCAGGCATATGTAGAGGTTGTGCTCGCTGGAGTGCAATTGGGTTCCTTTCAACCTTGATTAGGTTGGGATCCAATGTACGCTGGGCCTCAATCAGCTAGTGCAAACTTTCCATCCTCGACTCTTGAAAGAGCTTGTATATCAAGCATGGGAATGGGATGGAGGTGGACCTCTTCAGTGCGATCTCATGAATCTATTTGGTGATGAGGTGGACCCAATTAGTATCATAGCCAGCTTAGATTCTAGCAACTAAAACCATATGCTCCGGCATCAACGTGTTATCAGTAAGTGTAGGCCAAATACATGAATGAACAACCACCTACCTAAACTTGGCGAGGAAACTAAGCTAAGCCTTGATGATAGGCTCTGAGTAGGTTGCGATCGATAAAGGTTTTGGACCCTGCTCAGTAATATACCCAGCCACCAATCTTATCAAGGAGTCTAGTTGCTCTAGATCTCTCTTAACAAGGGGGGTCCCTTATCTGCCCCACCGTATAGTCAAAATCTATGGTGGATGTTGGGGCAGGGAACTCCAGTCAAAAAAGCATCCAATTGATGGTAGTCTCGGAATATCCACCTACCGGCCCCTCACTCTCATCTTGGTCAGTCTAGGCTGAGCAAGGGGCTTCTTCCCCTTTGGAAAAGTGCTATATATTGTGGCTGCATATGAGGCATAAAACTACCTAACTATGGTTGGGTAGTATCATCCTAGTGAGTTCATGACCCACTAAACCCCGTAGCAAATCATCGTGTCCTGGAGACCAAGGACACAATCGAGTCTGTCAGAGATGACTCAGGGCTCTTCATATATAGAGCGGGTTGGCTTGCCCCACTCTTTGTGCTGATGGCCCTCTGTGTAGATGTAACGCATGCCCGAGACTCACTACTGACAATTAAGGGTATCAAGTGGAGATGGTAATGATCGGGATACGGTGGAGGACTCTGTCTCTAATCCATCCTCAGATCCTCCGTCAGAGCTGGACTCCTCTCTGGATGGAGTCATCTATGGTAGACCACTCTCGTCGCTACCTCCCTCCTCAAACTGGGGAGAGTGAATAACGAGAGCTTTGGTCTGCCTAGCTCTGGCAGCGGCTCTGGTCTATGGTCAATCTGCATCTAGGTCTAAGCTGATGCCCAACTCCTCTAGTGAGCCACTAAGTGTAGTGTCCTGCTTATCATCGGAAGGCTCATTTCTAAGCCTCCTCTGTAGGGCCCAAATATCCTCGCATTTGGATTTTGGGGCCATAGTACCTGAAACATGAACATATATATACCATGGGTTATCCCCTTAAATCAAAAATTGAAATGCAAAAATAATCTGAATTAAGTTACAGAAGGGTTCTATGAAAGCAACTTTACGGGTTGCAGTTTGTACTACAGGTCATAAAGAGCTTTCATAAAGCAATGGCTCAAATATTTTTTGTCACTGGAAAAGTGCATAAGACCAAGTATGACTTATAAGTGGTTTACGAGTCGTAGACTAGATCATAGAGATTTCTAGTGAGTACATCAATTCCAGAAAATGGATTTATGAGACTTATCTACAAACTGTAAAGTGATCTATGACTTGTAGAAGGTCTCATCGGATGGATACTCAGAAACTTCAAGTTTCTAAAATATTACATGAGGGGCAATTACGACTCATGGAATAATACACAAGCCGTAAAAGCTACCTGTGGACAAGAAAACTCAGTTACCTGAGTTTCTAAGTCTATCACATAGACCCTAAATTACTTTTTTCGATGGACATTTTACCAGCATTGGAATAAAAACACACACACCCTTATGATTTCCATAACACCTACCAATAACCTAAACATGTTATACAACTCATATACCCCACCGAAAGTGATTAAGCACATTTACTAACAATTCCAACCACCTATGCTAAATTTCTAACAATTTACACACCTATGTCATCACTAACCAATTCACACACAAAATCAATTAACCACAGATGGTGGGTGAATCAATAGGCACAAGAAACTATTCAAAACATGTAATCAAGGCAACAATACCGAATTTCGGGTCTAGACAACTATTCGAACATGAGTAACCCAATTTCTAATGACACAAATTAATATTAAATATGGATTTCATGCCTAAGTACCATTCCCAACACAATTTTCAATTCAATCCTCCAAAACAAAGCAAATTAAAGGTTTTAATTTAACAAAAAATTTACCAAGATTCGTGATTAAGTTGAAGTAGATGAAGGGGCATTAAACCTTAGGTTGTCGGAAAGTCACCAAAAAATGGGGTCTTTGCTGCCGCCGGGGGTTAGATTAACAGGAGAGTGGGGGAGGTTGCGGGTATCTTTGTAATTTAGGATAGAAATAGGCTGAAAATAATTTAGCCATTATTTATACGTTGATCGGGTCAACTGAAAGTTAGTGGACCTGGACTATATGAATGCCCGATTATGGGTCGTAGAGTGATTTATTGTCCGTAAACAATGTTTTCTTCGAACATCCAAATGCTAGGTTTCAGGACTGAGTTTCATGGACTAGTCTATGAGTCGTAAAGTGAATTACGGCTCGTAGAGTTGGTTGTAGAGATATCAACACTTAGCCAAATTTCAGGAAACTTACCTGCGGTCCATGAGTCACATTCATGACGCATAGTTTGATATACAGATTGTAATTTCTCATGGACTAGAGTACATAATATTTTTTCTCACTGGAAATCTCTACAAGATGGGGTACGGGTCGTAAAATATTCTATGGCCTGTAGACCTAGTCATAGAGATACTTCTGATCCTCTTCTCAGAAAACAATGGTTGATTTAGCCCAGTACCTGCATATCTTCATAGAACACACTATTATCCTATATGCAACCAACTCAATGTTCAAAATTACAATCAAAATATAAGAAAATAAACCACCTATGGATCAAAAAACTGAAAAATAAACCTATAATTACACTATTATATCAAAACCTTGGGTTGCCTCCCATGTAACCTGATTTATTATCTCAGCATGACTTGGACAAATTGGTTACTCAAGACTTCACCAATTGCCCAAACTTCATTGTTTAATTCATTTGGATGCTTCTTGGACTAACAAATATTGAAGAAAACTTCTTCGTCATTTAATTCCATATGCACTAGTGTTCTCCCAGTGGCTCGGAATGGTTTTCCCAAGATGATTGGGATGTCAAAGTCAACTTCACAATCTAGGATCACAAAGTCTACAAGAAATATGAACTCTTCAACTTTGACCAGCACATCGTATAGTATCCCCACAGGCTTTTTCACCGTGTGATCTATCATCAACAACCTCATGTTCATTTTAGTAGGGGCTCCCAATCCAAGGTTCTTGTAGATCGCAAGGGGAATTAGCTTAATGCTGGCACCCAGATCACATAGTGCCCTTGCTAACTCCACATCTCTAATGGTGCAGGGTATGGTGAAAGTACTGGGATCTTCTTGCTTATGAACCAAGGACCTTGTAGCAATAGCACTATAATGGTGAAGCTCTTAGGAAAGCTCTTAGCTCACAGTGTGCATTTTAGTGACCAAGTCCTTCATGTACTTAGCATATCCTAGCATCTTCTCCAATGCCTCAATGAGAGGGATGTTGGATAGTTGTTTCAACATAGAGAGAAAGTGCTTGAATTTGCCTTCCTCGTCCCTCCTTTAGATTCTTTGAGGGAAGGGAGGAGGAGGCCTGGGAATGGGTTTCAATTTCTGTGGTGCATCAGCAACTTCACTCACCCCATCCTTGCCATGATCTTCTCCTATCTCCACATCCTTGGTTGCATCCATCTCCTCTCAAACATCTTCGTTATCAACTAGCATGGGAGGATCAATGGTGCTCTTGCCACCTCATAGTGATTGCCATATACGGCCCTTCCTTTTTAGTATTCTGAACTTTGTTACTAGGCAATGTACCCCTCTAACACTAATTATGTTGAGTCGACACTGGATCAAACTATTACTTGATCTTTTTGATAGCCATAGAGTTGGACTCTATTTTCTGGTTTATACTAGAAATCTCTTATTTCATGCCCCGCAAAGTCTCATCTAGTGTCTCAGATTTCCTCAATAGGTTATCAAACATCTCCTCAATTTTGGAACTACTTTCACCTGCATCATGATTATGTCATAGCATATAATGACCATTTATAAAGCCTTCTGTTTGAACCCACTCTACATCACTATCTGGACCCTTGTTCATGTCATATTAACCTGCATGGTTGTCCCTTTAAGCTCCATCTCTATTAAAGTTTCAACCCTCGTTTCCTTGACCTTTGTGTCAATAGTCTTGATTAGACCCTTGACCATTGGTCCGGAAACCCCCTGTCTGATCAACAGCAAAACACATATCCTTATACTAATATGGCTCATCATACATGGAGGCACGTGGAGCTTGATGAACCACTGCATATACTCGCTCTTAATTCTGATTCATCGTCACCTCCATACTTGTGCAAATCTAGGCAAGCTGCTGCATTTAAGTACCCAGTTTTGTTGAGTTAGTACAAGGCTTTTGGGCCTAAGTGTTCCCATGCGTGAAAATACCTATACTTAGCCTTATTAAACCCTCATATCATTCAATACATTTCCAAAGACTCTCTCAAACACTTAGACAATATTTCATTTCCAAATTTCAAGTCCCAAAACTCATCCGGATCTTAAGGTTCTCATTCAAGCTTCAAGTCTCCATCTCCAATCTTCAGGATTCTCCAAAGTCAAGGTATGTGGGATTTTTTCATGGCTTTCGTTTCACCCATGATACCCAAGCTTTCTTTTACCTAAAATTCCATGATTTAAAGTTGATTTACTCAGGGGTCTTATCTATTATGAATTTCACTACACACTATGTTGGAGTTTCATGAAATTGTGATTGTTTTAACATGTATGGAGCTATGAGTCTAAGATCTATTGTGAGGTTTGACAAAGGGTTTTGATGTAAATTGCTTGAGGGTGTTACCAAGTATCTACTGATGGTTTTACATTAAATTTTTTAGCATAAATTCATTCTTGAATTGCATAATTTTACACTAGCACAACATACCGCCAAGTGTTTGATAAAATATCTGATTGATATATTTTGAGGAATTGAAGGTCTAATGCATGTTTTATGAGTTCAATGACTTTATGATGATGAAAGGAATGTATGTATATAATATTATCTCTATATTGTTGGGAATTGACAAAGCCTCACTCGGGAGGGGGGTTGTAGGCTCGGTAACCTTGTTGAGGGGTTTGTACCTCGACCGCCTCGCTTAGGAGGTGGTAGACCCATACAACCATGTCAAGGGGTTTGTACCTTGATAGCCTTGTTGGGGGGTTTGTACCTCATCAACCATATTGAGGGGTTTGTACCTCATCAACCATGTTGAGGGGTTTGTACCTCATCAACTAATTGAGGGGTTCTACCTCATTCGCCTCTCAAAGGGAGTGGTAGTCCTTGGATATTCACTATTAATGGTCACTCCCTTACATATGTATTATGTTCTATATGAGCATGATTTTACTTCAAGCATCATTCCTGCATGCCATATTGTTATATGCTACTCATTGCCTATGTTTATGCATTTCGATTATGTTACTTATGTCTCATTCTGCACTTAAAAGTGTTAAGCATATCAATGTGTCAGTGACTAAAAAAGTTACTATAAAATGCTTAACAC
>JAOTQR010049760.1:0-14696 GCA_025774065.1 Solanum ossicruentum
ATGTGAGACAATAATTTACTAATTCAAATATTAGGCACCGAATTGTGTTGTGCAGCAGGACCCATGTGAAGTTTTTTACAAATCTTTCAGCTTGTTTCTTTCTTTCCTTTTTCATGTATAGATATATATGAAAAATACTATATATATGAAAAATATATATATATAGAACATGAATCAAGAGAGAGAGATATATATGGAAAATAAATCAAGAGAGAGATATATAGAACATGAATCAAAAGAGAGAAATAGAGATCAGAGAATAGAGAGATTAAATACTCTTGAAATATCCTCATATTTCTTCATCATAGTGATATCATCGGTTGTTCCCGTGGTTTTTCCCCGAAAACACGTTAAATCCTTGTGTTCTCATTTTTACTTTTCTGCTCATATTTCTTTTCTTTATTGTCGATATAATTATAACTATAACACTATGGTTTCTCTTGTTTTTTATTTTGAAAAATACCAAGTTTGTTGTTTGTGTAGGAATTTGCAGAGAAAATGAGCAACACACGTTGGAGACCTTGAAGAAAGAAGTACATGATCCATCAGATCTTCTCTCTTCTTGGGTTGTCGGAAAAGATTGTTGTGAATGGGAAGGTGTCGTGTGCAACAATCTAACTCGTCATGTGATTGAGCTAAGCATATCGAGTGATTTGTACGAGTCGAGATATTTAAGAATCGATAGCCTTCAGTGGCTGCCAAGTCTTTCGAGTCTTGAGAACCTGGAACTGGACAGTGTGGATCTTAGCAGAGCTAATGAATGGCTACAGGTTATTAACATAATTCCTTCTCTTGTTGATCTTCGATTATCTTATTGTAGTCTTCATCATATAACATCTCTGCTTGATTATCACAATTTTTCTTCACTCAAATCTCTCAAATTTTCCAGGAATGACATGATTAATTCTTCTCTTCCGAAATGGATTTTCAACCTCCCCAATCTCGTTTCTCTTGACTTGAGTTATTGTGATTTTACTGGCCCGCTTCTTGATGGACCAGTTAACTTGACTCCCCTCGCAACCTTAGTTGCTTCTGGAAACACTTTCAACTGTCGTTTACCCAAATGGCTGTTTGATTAGAATAATCTTGAACATCTTGACCTCAGTAATAGTCGAATTGAAGGTGCAAAACAGAGTAAAATTGAAAATATAACAACACTTAAATATCTCAATCTTTCTGGGAATAACCTCAACTGCACTATACCAAATTGGCTCTTTTGATGTGAATATCTAGAATCACTTTACCTTCATCGAAATCGTCTTGAGGGAAAAGTTTCGAGTCTAATTTCAAATTTGAGCTCAATAAGTAATATTGGCCTTTCTGGTAATAAGCTTTCCAGTAAGTTACCGAATGTAATTGGAAAGTTAGGGAAATTCGAACAACTTGATCTCTCAGTGAATCTATCTGAGGGAGAATTATTCAATGTTAGGTGTAATTTCCTTTCAACAGAATTTGGAAATACTTTCTTTAACTTCTTTGAGATTATACAATAATAAACTCTCCAGAAAGTGTTGTCCAACTTTCAATGCTAGAAGAGTTTTCCATCTCTGACAATAGGTTGGAAGGTGTTGTTACAGAAAATCATTTCTCTAAATTGACACACTTACAGTCCTTCTCTGCATCTAGAAATAATCTGACTTTAAAAGTGAGTCAGAATTGGATTCCACCTTTTCAACTCATAACAATTGAAATAGGCCGTTGGAATATAGGCCCTTTGTTTCCCATGTGGCTTCGAACTCAGACACAGATAGCATTTGTTGACATATCAGATGGTAGAATACAGGGTGAGGTTCCAACTTGGTTCTGGAACTTGTCTTCTCAAATTCGATTTCTCAATCTTTTTCATAACCAATTTGTTGGTGAGGTTCCAATCATCTCGACACCTGCGCTGATAGATGGTACTTGGGCTCCTTGGACAATGTACTTGGGTTCCAACAATTTTACTGGACCACTGCCCTTGATTTCAACCAGCGTAACTGAGTTAGATCCATCAAACAATTTACTTTCCAAAGGTTTATCTAACTTTTTGTGTCATGAACCAAAAAATGAATCTTACATATTAGAGATCTTAAACCTCGGGGGAAACAACTTTTCGGAAGAAATTTCCGATTGTTGGATGAATTGGCCAGAGTTGAAAGTTTTAATCTTGAGGGACAATAATTTGAGTGGAGGCATACAAAGATCCATGGAGGTTTTGAGTAATTTGCAATCCTTGGACTTATGAAGAAATAGACTTAATGGTCAGTTTCCTTCATCCTTGAGAAACTGTACAAATCTACATAAAATAGATTTAGTTGAAAATGAGTTTGTTGGGAAATTACCATCTTGGTTAGGAATGAAGTTTCCAACCTTGATAGTACTTATCCTTCGGTCTAATAAATTCGATGGTGAATTGCCTCAAGAACTTTGTCACCTCAAAGATCTTCAGATCTTAGATCTTGCAAACAATACATTTGTTGGAAATCATACCAAGATGTATTGGCAATTTCAGTGGGATGGTCAAAGGATGAAAGATAGTAGAATATAATTTTGATTTGAGTTATTCTATTTTTGTATGAGTTATGATAAGAGAGTGCGACGGAGAACGACTAAAGGCAACGTGTATCAGTATGACACCATTTTGATGTTGTTTACAAGTATGGATATGTCTAGCATTAATCTTTCTGGAGATATTCCTATACATCTAACACGTCTGGTGGGATTAAGATCATTGATTTTTTTCAAAAATACCCTAACTGGCACGATTCCAAATGACATTGGTGACATGAAAGTCTTGGAATCTATTGATCTTTCAGGAAATCAACTCTATGGGGAATCTATTGATCTTTCAGGAAATCAACTCTATGGTCAAATCCCACAAAGCTTATCGAGTTTGTCCAGTTTGAGCTACTTAAATCTCTCTGATAACGATTTATCAGTTATATTACCTCTGAGCACTCAACTTCAAAGCTTTGATTCCTTGAGTTTTAAAGGAAACAAACTCCGTGGGCTTCCTCTCTTGGTGATTTGCAGTTCGAATGATAACATTCCAAATCACGAGTTTGAAGATGAAAAGAGTGATAAAGATGAAGTGGATTGGTTTTACATTGCAATGACAATTGGATTTGCTCTAAGCTTTTGGGGTGTATGTGGTTCATTGTTGTTCAAGAGATCATGGAGACATGCTTATTTTCGTTTTCTAGATCGTAGCTGGGAAATGTTACTTGCAAAGTTACCAATATGTTGCGAGATTGCTATCATCAAACATTAGTTTGTATACTTACATTTCTCATGTTAGCAATGTTGTTTTGTTTTGTGTTCAAAAGTGTAGCCTTGTGTATTAACTTCCTCAAATAGATGTTTCTTAATAAAAGATGTTCTCAAATGTTGTTTCTTTCATTTTCATTCACTTCAAACTCGAATAGGAGTATTTAAATGCTCGTAAAGTTAAAGTGTTAAAAATAAGTTTGGCTTTCAAGTTAGAAGATAGGAGTATTTATTCGGAATTGTCCGGTCTGGTGCATGACAACCCAACTCAATATGTATACAAAAACAAAAATACTAGCCCACTCAGTATTAGTAGTGGAAAATTGCAGAACCACAAATATTTCATAAAAAGTATTCTTTATTATTATTTTTTAAAAGGGCATTAGAAAATATCTTGTCTATCTTCACGATATAGTGGTAAAGTCTATATACACGCTATTCTTTCTAGACTCTACTTTATGCGATTTCACTAGGTATTATTATTATTATTATTATATATTGTTGTTACATAGGCAAGCAACTTGGTTGGTTGAGCATTTTTAAAATATTTGTATTATGTCAAAACATATTACCACAAATAATTTTTTTTAAAAAGAAAAAATTCATCTGGTATTTGGTATTTATATTGGAGTTTGGTTAATCTAGATTCACTCCCAATAGGACCCTATTTTGGGAGACACGCTCCCCATCAAAGATTTTTCCATGCCAAAGGCTTGAAGGTTAGACCTCTTATTAAAAAAAATATTGTAGGTGGTACAAAGAAATATTTTTGTTCTGTTTTATGAGATACATTTTTTCTTAATTATATTTTAAAAAGAATAATAGGGTTATTCTATCAAAAGTAGCAAAGTTAGGATTTGAAACCTATAAATTTTGGATTCTATTTTTTTTTTAAAAAAAATATTGAATTCTAAATTAATTTGTACATATTCAATGATGTTTTATGACAAATCTACTTAATTTGATCGAATCTCGGACTCCAACTCCATCCCTACCTTATATATTTTACAGCCAAAAAATACCATTGCATATTTAAAATTACTAGTCTAATTGTTTGCGCTTCGCGCTTGATCAAAGCGAGAAAGAATAAATTTAATTATGAACTTATATGAGGATAGAGGTAAGGTTTGCTCACATTCTACCCTCCTCAGACTCTACTTGTGTGATTTCACTGGGTATGTTTTTGTTTCTTGTATATACAGAGTTTATCACTAATTAGAACTACGGTAAATTATAATTTTCGTTTCTTGTATATACAGAGTTTATCACTAATTAGAACTACGGTAAATTATAATTTTCATTAGCAGAGCAAGGTATTTTCTTGATTCAAATAAGGAAGATTTAGGAGTCTTTCCCTGTCTAGAAGTCCTTATTTTATCACTTCTTTCCATATATTTTAAAAGTCAATATTATAAATATAATTACATAATAATTTAAAGAAAGATAATGAAAAGATAATTTTATCTAAAACAGATCTTTTAGTGAAGGGGCAAAAAATTTAAACAACATTTCTAAGGGTCTTCGTGCTTTTAATATAATATAGATAGATAAGTGCCCAAAACATTTCCTTCTTTTGTTAGCCCTGTCGATGAATATACCAGTACATCATGAAAGTGACTAAAAATCTTCTACTAAGGTTATCAAAATGACGAGGCATGAAGTTTCTCCAGTGTGTGCATCAAGTTTTTTTGGAATCAAACAAAAGAGGAACTTTGTTTAAGCCACACAGGCCAAAGTAATTATGTAATATTCAAAAAAATATTCCCTCCCCTTGTACTGGTTTAATTTTGACCTGCAACTCTCATGTAACGATGCATATTAACATCTAATATATTATCTTTGTTTACCCAAAAAAAAAAGATGACGAGGCATGAACTTTCTAAACACTTAATGCTTCACACGATCATTTTAAGTTATTGTTATAATGTGCCTCAAGTTCTTGAATTAATAAAATTATAAATAGGTATATTATAGTCGAAGCATGCTTCCATATGTTCTATTATAGAATTTTTTTGCTCTATTTTAGTTGTCATATCTTTTTTTATACTCAAACGATATGAACTTTGACTAGTATCTTTTAAGAAGTATTTTTTCATTATATTGATATATGAAACTGATTACAATCTATAGTACTTTCCATATAATTTTTGAAAATCTAAATTTTTATTTCAAAATATAGAATTAATATAATTTAATTTAATTTTAAATATTGAACAATTGACTCGTGAAAAACACTAACATAACATTTAAAAATGAATAGAGAGAGTATTAATTAGGACTCTGCTCCTCTTCATTTTCCTTCTTTCCGTTTTTCTCAGTTAATTAAAACTCTAACAATACTTAGAATAGTTATTTACTTCCATACCGATATCAGGTACGTGTATTGGAGCCCGATTATTTCGGATTCGTGTCGTGCAGGGCGAAAACATAAGTAAACGGGCCTCTACTTGGACCATTTGTGGGGAAACACTTCCTATCAAGAATTTTTCTATACCCAAAGTTCGAATCCAAGACCTTTGATCAAGGAAGAAGCAACACTGCAACACATCTTTGATGGTAACCTTATATCTTTCTTATTCTTCTTTTTTTATTTTATTTTTTTCATCATAAAAGAATAATCTATATCTATACTATCTTAAATTGAAAATTTTGAAAGCTAAATTACTAAGATATCCTAACGGAAGAACCTAACTTAAACCTGTGCTCGCTACACACCCCTTCTCAAGAAAAGACAATTCAAACGCTGCTACTCTGGAGAGCCACGAAATCCCTCTTAACTGATGCAACTCCTTGCTTCTTTCTTTAAAATCTTCAACTATAGAACACACAAACGTTAATCAGTCAAGGCTTCTTCTACATCATATGATGCAATTTTCCTTCATGCACAGGAGAGAAACCACCATTGTTCCTCCTCCTACTAAACGCAAAAAAATACAGGAATACGCCAGCTATGGGGGAGATTGCTCGCCATTGTTCATGCAATTTCCATCCTACCTTCTTCCTGTTCTTTTTTTATATTACAATTGACATCTTTTTGTTCAAAGTTCCATTCCTTGCTTGGCATCTGTTTGTTCAAAGTTCCATTCCTTGCTTGGCATCTTTTTGTTCAAACTTTACCAGGCAATCTGACCGAAATCCTGTTTTTTCGCTCTCTGTTTTGAACTCCTCCCTGTAGAGAGAGAAAAGAATAAGAGTAGAAATTTTGAATCCTTAAATTGTAATGGCGTTGATATCATTCATTGGAAGGATTCTCTTCTTATCCGTCTTCATTCTTTCCACTTATCATGAGTTCAGTGAATTTGGGGCTGATGGTGGGGGAGCAGCAAAGGCATTAAGACCCAAGTTCAATGTTTTGTCAAAGCATGTGTTAGGACACACTGGATTTGAAGTATCACATATAGAGATAAACGTCCTATTTTGCTTTTATTCATCTTTGGCAGCTCTTCTTCTGCTGATACATAGGGCCGTTGCTTCCCCAGTCTTGTACGACTTTACAGCTATAATGGTTAGTTCAAATTAAATTATTACATAAAGCTCTACCACTCTTTACTGCTTTCGATTTCTCAGGTGAACTAGGATAAACTTGATACTTTCAAAGTCTTCCTCCGGGGAAACAATATTCCCTGCTTCAGTTCTCTAAGAACCTTCATTATGCTACCATCATCGTATTTCTCCCCGTCAAGCACGTATCATAAAGAGCAGAACAACCTAATTACTAAAGTCAGTTCCCATTCATTTTTCCAAATCAACGAACAGTTAGTGTCCAGTTTGTTTCCGCCATGCTATCCTCTCACTGTTGGGATATGAAACTGCCTTGTTTAAGGGACTTTCAGAAAATATAGATTGTAATGGAGCTTCTGCCCATGATTTGTGGCAAATCCCGATAATAGTAAAACTGACGGTTGCCCGAGTTTGGAGAGATGATCAGAGCAGTCTTTTGCGGTTGTGTGGATAGACAGAACATCCCAAGGATAGTATCATGATCAAGACGGAGGCCGATCAATGAAACACATGAAGATGCATATCAACCCGTTGATGGAGTAGATATTATTTGATGAGAATGCAGACATTTGCTAGCTGATATTGTGCTTACACGAAATGCTATAATTAAACTCAGTGATATGTCGAGTTCTTATATTAAGTATGTATTCGCCTTCTGCTTAAAATCTCTACCATCAATCGGTTTTAATTTTGGTGGTGGGACTGGTAAGTATCGTCAATCAGTTAATTGGAGTCTGCGTGTCCAAGTGATGGGATGCAATGCTGCTGAATCAAACCAGGTTATATACTATGTCTACTTTATTGTATGTTGTGTTTTCACATGCATATTACTGTTTCATATAGAATAAAATCCCCTGTTTTGAGATGTAATCAAACCATGTTTATATATGTTTATTGTCATAAATCAACAAAGAGTTGTCAGCAAACCTGACGATTAACATACTCCATTGATATTTCAGCTTCGGAATAGAGATGAAAATCTGCTTCAGACTGAAAACAGAACTATAACTACACAGGTTATTAGTAAACCAGTCATTCCAGCAGTTGCAAAACTAGCAGATGCTTCTTCTGCTCTACCAGTATTCCAGACAAGATGGACATGTGGTCTCATCTGAGCTGACAATCGAATCCCATCTTTGTGGGAAAAAACACAGGGCTGAGGCTAAGTTATGGTGTACTTTTTGTAACTTGACAGTATGGGGGGTATACTTGTAAAGAAACGACTTGTGGAATCAAGCGGGCAATTATTTCATGTTGAGATTTTGTCCTTCGTTGCAATAATGCCGTTAAATTGAAATGTATCGGCTAGATGAACAAAAATATGATACATTGGGCGATCAAATATTCTTCTCTGGTGATGACTGTTGTTTCTCTCTTTCAAAAACCTCGTGCCGAGGGAATTCAATTTATTGTACAAATGGATCTGAATTTAGGAACTTTTTGCGGAAGTACAGTCACCATCGGCTTTGGTTGGTATAAATGATTAGTCTAGTATCTTTTGCCTATTCTTTCATTAGCAGCAATGATTATAGCAAATCAGGTGGTCGAACTGGTGCATAACTAAGCTTGGATCACTGTTGTCCTTCCTTGACTGTGCACATATTTTCTGCCCACCGCCATCTTGGCTTAATCAATCCTCAATTAAACAGCAAGTTGCTTAGTCATGATTATTTCATGCCCCACATGACACGGTCCACAAGTGGCGATGAACCTGGATGTTAGAATGAATAACTAATTTTTTGGTACACTTTCTCTTTGTGGTATTCCACCTCTCTTACCTTCCACCTAATATCAACGCTTCTGAAAATTATATTATTTTAAATGTGAAAAAGAGTTTAAAAAATACTTTAACGTGTTAGAAATGATTCAGAAATGTCTCTTTTTATCTATTGGATCAAATTTGTCCCCTTCTCATACCTATTTGGGTCAAAAATATTCTTGATATACTAGAAATGGTTTAAAAATGTCCTCCTTCAACTTATTAATAGTTTAGGGCATTGTTAATCTAATAAGTGGAAGGAGGACAAATTTGAACCCATTTCTAATAGTTTAAAGTGATCAACCAGCAAGATCAGTCAGTGCACAAATAAAATTCTAAGTTACAATTACATACCATACTTCATCCGCAAATCCTGGCGAACGACAGCCAATAAACATAAAAAAATAATGAGGGACTCGAAAATTAGACAACACATAACAAGGGCATATCATTCAAGGTTTCAGTCAGTGAAACAATCCCTAGTTCTAAGATTGTTCGGCAACGATGTAAGGGCATTTATGGTCCAAAACATAGACGACAAGGACAGTTTTGATCTCAAAAATAGTCGAAGGGTATATTTGAGCTATTTTGAATAGTTTGAGGGTAATTTTGACCCTTTTATTGCATCATGGATGCCTACATGGACTGCCATGTGGCAAGGATGACAGTGTAAGGGCAAGTCCCTTGGAATAACAACAGGGGTATTTTTGATCCCAAAATATAACAAAGGGTATAAGTGATCTATTTCGCATAGTTTAGAGGCAATTTTGACCCTTTTCCCTAAAAAAATAAAACTTTTAAACTATATTATATAAATAAAAAAGGGGATGAGAAGTAAGGGTGGCAACGGACCGAACCGGAGCAACCCGGACTGATTTTATCGATACCAGAACGAGAGCTGGTTCGGTTGGAACTGATAATGGTCACACTCCAATAAGAAAGCGGTCACTATCAGTAATTAACCTAACCGAGGTTAGGATCGAATCCACAGGGAATACAGGTCTTGACTATAAGATTTCACTACTAATCATTCCTAGTATCTATAACTACAATCTCTAGATGGGGGAGGGGGGTTGTTGTAATTCAAAGAACAACTTAAAATGAACACTAATTAAAATTCGAGAAAATACTCAGTTTTGGGAACAACTTGGGAATTTGTGTTCCCCATGGTTCGTTGACTCGATTACCCTATATAACAGAACTACGAATAGTGAATTGCATGCAGGACAGTAACTTAAGTTCTTCCAGCCCTCTTATGAAGGTGAAGGTCGAATTTCACCATGGCGATTGGTCGGCTACCATGGCGTGCTAACTAACTGTTACCTATTGTCTCAGTAAACCTCCCCTTGGTCAGGTTTGGTAGATTAGACGGGAACACATCAACTGAATCCTGTCATCTACTTTTCTTTTGCTATTCGTCACTACCTTGGTCGGGATCGTGATAGGTGGCAGGGTTTGGTGTTGGCCACCACCAAACAACATTAATCATGAAGGAAAATAGATAATACATGCAAAACCCCAATCATAAGTATGCACAAAACCTAGGTCATCTCAAGTCAACCCCAATGATTGATCAACGACGAGTACAAGGCAAGATTTGCAATTCCCAAAATGAGTTTTCCTAAAGAAAACACTAATCTACCCTAAAACCTAAAAAAAGCTTCCAAAATATATTGGAGTGATGTCTATCGTTCGAACTCTCCCTTCCAAAAATCTAACTTAAAGTATTTATAGTATTTACAAAACAACCCTAGAAATTAAGCAGAAAAGATAGCTGGCATCTGATAAATTTAGCAGTTATGACTCGTAGGTTGGCCACGAGTCGTAGTCGGGTCTCGTATCAAGTTTTTGGCATCTTGGACTGAATAGATACAAGTCGTTACTTGAGCTACGACTTATATGTTGTCTCGTAGTCTTGGTTTTCAATTTTTTTGGTCCAATATTTTGGCTCTCTGATTCTTGCTACAAATCCACCTATACGAGTTGTAATGTGTCTTATGACTCATAGGCTAGGGCTCATAAAGGTGACCTTCACTTGGCATATTTCTGATTTTTGGTTTTTGATTCCTGCTACGACACCACCCTGCGACACATAGCGTGAGCTACGACTCGTAGGAGGGCTCGTGTGGCCTATGCTTCAGCAAGATCTGCAACTTTTCTTCAAAATCATACCAACCAACTTTTCTGTAAGATTAATGCAAAAACACATCAAAACACTAAAAAGTCACTTTAAGAACTCACAAAATCCATTCTTTTAGGCATCAAATATATTGTAATTTGATAGCACATCAACACCTACAACTTATAATTCTTGCTTGTCCTCAAGCGATGACTCAATCTACGCAGACAAAGAGAAATACATAACAACTATATCAATGGCATATACAACTAATTTGATTCAAGTACCCAACTACTACTTTCAAAACAAAGTTGCAAAGTTATTGAGCAAACAAAACATCATGAGGTACCTGACAATCCAACTTTAATAAGCTAAGGAGCATTAACCTTCCACATTCACCGGCATAGTCATATGCTACTCAAGTAGTGCAAATGCCCTCACTAGAAAAAAGTCCCTTATACTTACTCGAGAACATGCAGAAATCAGGAACTGAGGAAGCATTCCTACTCTCACAATTGAAATTCATGCACAATGACTAACACCATAAGCTTGCCCTTATACTTATCTTTTGGCTCGGTGACAAATTGGATTTGGATCACTTTAGGAGTTAAGAGCTTGTAACATTGGTTCATTGTGCTTTGGTATGGCATTTAGGCATTTAGTGACTAAAATCTATCCTTGAACCATGCTTACCAACACGTTTACCTTCACAACCTATCCAATTTCACTAATTCCTCCCTTATTCCACCATTTTAAGCTTTTCCCAGGTTGTTCTTTCACTTTTTACAGCTATGCCTCAATTTTAAACTCATTTTTGCACATCTTTTTAGATCAAGACACTTTTTCTTTTCTTTTTCTTTACCCGACTCATGATTAATCATTTTCTTTCTTTTCACCCAACTAACCACCTTATTTTTGTTACTTTACCACCATAAGGGCCAACCTCAACTTAGGCTTTTAGCCTAAGGTGAAGTACACAATATCTATGTCGCAAACCAGGGCCACCAATGTAGCCACCCTCAACTTAGACTTTTAGCCTCAATTAAGGTTTACATGTTGAAGGATAGATCGTCAATATTAGGGTATTTCATCAAATAAGGTTAAGTCAGCAAGGTGTCAAGAAAGAATGAGTGCATGAGAAGCTCAAACATTCGGAGCAAGGGATTCACTAGTTCCTTTGGTAGGAAATTTAGGCAAAAGTGGGCTTACTATCAGAGTAAAGGCCTAAGATCACCTACAAATCAACTAAGTCCCTGGACCAAGCTTAGAGTATGAGGGCAAGTTCTGAGTCCATACAAAATACATGAATGCAGCAAAATAAGCTCACATCACACATGAAAATGGCATCCACAATCAAGTATGGACGTACACGTCATGCATTCAGTCTCAGCTTACCTTCACAATATCGAAGCAAATATTGCCAGATACTCAAAAATATATGCATACATCAATATTCACAACCTCAAAAATTTTGAGGGTACCCACTTTTTAATCAAAACATTGAAAACAACTATAATAATAATGTATATGCCAATAGATAATTACTACTATGAATTTACCCATTATCTATACTTCCCAAAACATGTCGGTTCAACAAAAAAATAAACATCCACAAGGAAAAAGAAATACGGCAAGAAAACCTTGGGATCAAAAATAGGGGAAGTTATAGACTTGAGGCTACTCAGCCTTTACCTTAATCCATAACTACCACCACCCCACCAAAAGATGATACTTTGTCCTCAAAGTAAAGAAGAGAAAAACAAAACACAATAACATAGAAATACATACATACATTCATGAAAACCCAAAAATAATCATCCAAACTAAACTAAAAATAGCATCCAACATAAACATATTTAAAAACAACCAAAAAATCAATATAATAAAGAGATTGTTTGAAAAGAGAACAAAGTATCCAAAATGTTAAGATAAGAACTGGGTTCAAAAGAAGTCAAACTTCTTGGTGCATCAAGACCGATCTCGGGCTAATCAGTGGGGTCTTGGGGTTCACTCTCCTCCTCTGCTGCGGTGTCGGAAGTACCCTTTCTAGGTGGGGTGTGTTGTGATCTCTCTCTCTCTCTCTCTCTCTCTCTCTTTCTCTCTCTCTCTGAATAGTCGCTAATAAAAACGACTCCTACACCACCTCCTCAGGTATGGGCTTCTCCTCCTGTCTTGGCTTATTAGGGCCAGCTTTGGGTCAGCATGCTCAAGGGGCCTCTTCCCTCAGGTGTCCGAACGGTTGATGAGTCAATCAAAAGCCTCGTCCTCTCCCTATGCTACCTCTGGGGGCTGGAATAAGGGCTGCCAACAGCTGCAATAAATCGGCTTTGAACCTGGCCAACTCATCAGTCACCGTACTCGTGTCAGCAGGCGTAGCACCCTCAAGCCTCTTCTGGACTCTAGCCTCGAATGCATCGACATGTGCATCAACCGCTCAAATCTATCATCAACTAACTCACGGGAGAATACCTTCATCCTCTCCTCAGAGTCCCGAACAGTCTGATCAATCAACTGTTGGATTAGTGTTAACAGCTCATGAAGCCTCCCTCCGCTATAGTAACCCTACACAATAAAGCCTGAAATGCAACAGTAGAGAAGAGAGGGTAAACCTGTAAAGAAGGAGCTGCTGGTGCTGGAGTGCTAAATGAAGGGGTTGACTCGATCTCAACTGCACGTGTGGTCTCTGTAGTAGCCAGAGTAGTGTCTGTGGTAGCGGGAGATGGAGTTGAGACCTGAGGATCTACCGGGAAAGGCTTTGTGATAGGTGGAGTTGGGCATGGTAAGGCCACCAATTTCTCATCAGCCTTTATCAAGCTGGGATCCGTAGTGTGTGTTGCCTCTACGTGAGGTCCCAGTGGGGGTCGATGGGAACACCTATTGCACTGCATAGTCGATGAATAAGAACTGGAAATGGTAGTGAGGTGTTCATCTGTGCTGTAACCTTGTGGATCTACTTTGATATAATCTGGTCCCGATCAATAGAATAACCAGCTAAGACACTGGCCAATAATACAACCCTTTCAAGGTTGATCACATTATCCACGAAAGTCGGCCTAATACGCTGGTGGATAATGGCCTACCAAAATTTGGCCCGGAATAACAGGTATGCCTTCACAATCGAGTCCGCATGGTTTGTGATCCATGTAGGCTCCACACCTGGATCACAGATCTGGCTCGCAATCCACTGTAATAACTCATCCTGACCCCAACATCTTTCTCCGTAACTACTCTTTTCATTTTATCGATCCAACTATCATACTGGATGGTCGACTAGGGTGCTCTATAGGTGGGCCCAATCTGTACTCGGCGGATACCTTCCTTCCCTTGACTGTCACCACTCGTATCCTCGTATGCTCAATTAGCTTCTTGTTCTTTGGCAGCCCCTAACGGAGTGTAGCAAGGTATGCAGTATCAAACTCACAGACCACAAAAAGGGCATATGTGCCCAGCTGCTACATAGTCCAATGGCACCTGTGCTAGTCCAATCTCGTATCCAAGTCAGGTACTCTGTCTAACCCCGCTGTGTTCAACTTGGATTCCTCATGAAATTCTCGGACTGGCTTGCCATGCCCTTTATTTTCTAGCCCCTAGTCGTAGATCCCTTTCATGTCCGCAACACACCATCTGGGGTCTACCGGGGACTGAGACTGGGCCTCCTCCTACTCAGGCTAAGTGGTGCTCTCAGACGCTGATTCAGAGCTGGAATATGTAGGAGTCATCTAAGGTGAACTACTACCCAAGTCATTTTTCTCTACTTCTTGTACCTTCTCTTCAGACGGGGAGGCACTTGTAGCTTCCATAGGCTCCTGAGCTGTACGGGCATAGGTTTGAGGCACATTGGTAAAAGAGTCAATCCTGACCTTGTGGACTTCAACTAAACCCTCGGACTTCTCAGTCTCGGAAGACTTGTCCACTAGTCCCCGCCTGAACGTTTGAATAGCTCTCTTGTCTTTGGACGACATGATGTCTGCAGCACAACCAACAATCCACATGAAACCCATAAGTCCTTAATTGGTTCAATTTGGTAAAGTTTGGGACCAAATGTAAATTTCTTCTAAAGTGTGGTCTTTA
>JAOTQR010049771.1:0-14693 GCA_025774065.1 Solanum ossicruentum
AAAATTCATAGTGGCCATAACGGGTTCGGAAAGCTGTCTTAGGAATATCTGATGGCCTAATCTTCAACTGATGATAATCCGACCTTAAGTTAATCTTAGAAAACACAGCCGCTCCATGAAGCTGATCAAATAGGTCATCAATACGGGGAAGAGGGTACTTGTTTTTGACAGTTACCTTATTTAACTGTCTATAATCTATACACATCCTTATAGACCCATCTTTCTTTTTCACAAACAAGACCGGGGCACCCTAAAATGACACACTAGGGCGAATAAATCCTTTACTTAACAGGTCTTGTAGTTGTTCCTTCAATTCTTTCAATTCATCTGGAGTCATTCTATATGGAGGAATAGAGATGGGCTTAGTGCCTGGCTCTAGGTCAATGGGAAAGTCAATGTCCCTATCAAGTGGAACACCTAGAAAGTCGGCAGGAAACACATCAACAAATTTCTGAACCATAGGGATAGACTCTACAGAAGGTGGTTGAATACTAGTATCTCAAATGAAGTCCAAGTAAGACAAACATCCCTTATTAACCAATTTTTGAGCATGAATCCAGGAGATAACTTTACTAGGATAAGAACCACTATCTCCCTTCCACTCAATCTTTGGGACACCAGGCATGACTAAGGTTACAGTTTTTGCATAGCAGTCATGGATAGCATGATAGGGAGAAAGCCAATCCATCCCTAAGATAACATCAAAATCTACCATATCCAGAATAATCATGTCTACCCAAGTATCATACCCATCCAAAGAAACAAGACAAGATCGATATACCCAATCCACCACTAAAGGTTTACCTACTGATTGTAGAAACATGCACATGTACTGACATCCGATCACACAATAAGTTAAACCCAGATGAAAAGTATGTAGACACATAAGAGTAGGTATATCCAGGATCAAATAATACAGATGCAGGCCGATGACAGATAGGAGCAATACCCGTAATGACTGCGTCTAAGGCTTCTGCCTCGGGTCTTCCAGGAAACGCATAGCACTGAGCTCCTCTTCCACCACCAACATGATCTACACCTCGATCTCCACCACGTGAACCAAAGTACCACCGTCTGGAGTCCTGCCACCTCTAGCAATTTGACCCCTGCCCCGTCCTCTGGCCGGTGGGGCAAAATCTCTAACTGGGGCTGCCGAATTAGTACGATAGGGTCCTGAATGATTCTGAAAGGGGCACTGTTGAATCCTATGTCCTATATCCCCACACCCAAAACAAGACCTTGATATAGAGAACTGTTGTCCTCCGAAAGAACTACTGTGACCACCGCGGGTAGAACTCTGAGACCCACGGTATATCTGACCACCCTTAGAAGCAGGTAGCAATGCATGTACCGGTCCTCGATGCTGGGATGAGCCACCCCCTTTATAGAATCCTCTACCTCCAGATGAGGTACCAAAAAACTGACCCGTAGTACGAGCTTTTTTAGGATCCCTAAACTATTCTCGAACCAGCAACTCTGCCTCCTTGGAAGTGCTTACAATAGACTGAAAAAAAGCCCTTTCACGAGCTGCTCTGAATACATAGGATCTAATCGAGAAGTTTAAACCTTTCACAAACCTACAGACTCTCTCCTCCTGGTTTGGAATCATAGTTAAAGCATGTCGAGACAACTGAAAAAAAGGGGCTTCATACTCAGTAACAATCATACCTCCCTACATTAAATCCTCAAACCTCAATCGGCTCCCTTCCAGCACATTCCAAGGAATGAAGCACTCCTTAAAAGCATTAGAGAACATACCCCAATCCACTGGAGGGGACCTAGCTCATTTAGATGCTATATAATTCCTCCACCACTCCCTTGCTGGTCCACGGAGCTGAAGTGCCACAAAGCAGACACCACACTGATCAACCAACCCTACTGCATCTAGGATCTCATGGCATAAAGTCATAAATACATGTGCATCTTCGTTCTTACCACCCTGAAATTGAGGTGGTTTCATCTTCTGAAACCTTTCGTAGCTAAGCTAATCATCTGCAACTAGGACTGCCTCCAAAGTGGTTTGTACCCCACTAGATGGTGTAGGAACCACTAGGGGCTGACCCGCCTGATCCTGATGAGCTACACCTTGATGTAGTCCTGAAGTCTGTTCTTCTACTCTCGGTTGGGGTATTACCTGTGCACCAACCCCCTGGGCAAGGTTTTCAAGCATACCCATCATCCTCAACACAGTATCCTGAAGTAACGGTGTAGTTGTCGGCTCTGGAAGGGCCTGATCCTTATTAACCTCTATCTGTGGCTCTGGAGAAGCCCCTCTATCCTGCCCTCTAACTGGTGCTACTCTTCGGGTACGCCCTCTCACTGACGCCACTCCACGAGCAAGACCTCTAGGTCGACCCCTTCCTACCTCTAACTGGGGTCCCAACAATTCCCTCAGTAGTAGCCTCACCTCTACCAGCAGTAGTAGTATCTCTAGTACTTGTCATCTATTAAGAGAACTTAGGAACCACTCATTACTAATGAAAACAACTACATACGATAAGAGAGAATGAATAAAGTGAAGTTTCCTAATAGTCTTCATAGCCTCTTGAAGATAAGTAAAGACGTCTCCGTACCGATCCTTAAGACTCTATTTAGACTTCGCTTATACACTCGTGAGACCTATAAACCTAGCGCTCTGATACAAACTTGTCACGACCCAAAAAATAAGCGTGATGGCACTTGTTCAATCCCACCCGAATAAGTCAGCCTTAACTCAAAAGGGTAATAAATATGACATGCGGAAACATTTTTACTAAAATAAATAACTAAAATTAAGAATTTTCATAAACTTAAATCCTACCCAATAATTGGTTGTCACTCGTACAAGCCACTAGAAATAGAGAAAACCAAAGAAATATAAGTCCAAGCTGTCCTTTTTCTTAAATAGAACAAGTACAGAAGAAATAGGAATAAGAGAGTCAGCCAGATGACAACAACTACCTCTCTTCGTCTCCTGAGAATCCTCGGCGGATCAAGGAATTACTTTTCATTGCCCGAGTTCACCACCTACACAAGTGTAGAAGCAAGGGGTGAGAACCAAAATACCATGCGGTACCCAGCAAGTCAACTGAAAAATAAGGAAGTCTAATAGAATACACAAACTCGTTTTGTCCCAGTCGATATCCATGACTACAACCTGCACGAAAATGTTATTCTGACCCATCCATACATAATAAAGATGGTATTGCATCATATTACAATTTCTAAAACACAAGTTAAGAACACAATCAATCATAATGACAATATCATGCTATGCAATAGTATGCAAGGGTGATATGCAATGCATTATGTATTTATGACATCACACCATCGCCGGCAGAAACCTTGGCGTTACAATATCATCATAAACATGCCGGCAAAGACCTTGGCATCACAATAAATTCACCGACAGAAACCTCGACATCACAATATCATCATAAATTCGCTGGCAGAAACCTCGGCATCATCTCGACCGGTAAAGACCTCGGTCACAATATCATTATAACTTCACCGGCAAAGACCTCAGCATCTCGACCGGTAAAGACTTCGGTCACAATATTTCCATCTTACTAATATCAATGCAAATATGCATGTCATGGAATAAATAAACATGATATGAATTTTACAAACACATCCATACATTATTTCCAATCACAACAATATATATCATAAATATAGAATTGTCATCATTTGACAACATTTATCAATTCAAGTACCATAATCGCACGTCAACTCGCATTTACATTTTTAATCATCTCTTTTCGTATAATAATAAAATATTTCACGTATCACACATAGGAGAAAGGAAAATTTGAGAATTCTACGAGAATTACAAAGTTTTGAAAGTCCACTTGCCTTAGTCAAATCACGGTCAATTTAACACTTTGACCTTTCCTTTTTTAGTGAAATCTGTAGCACCACAAGCTAGTCACATAAATTATTACGCTTCAACTTAACTTTGAACAATCAAAATAAATTTACCATAATAATATTTTTCATAATGAAGTACTTAAAAGTACACGAAAATAAACTCATTTATATAAAATATCTTACTATAAATTTTAGAAAATAGGAGCAACTTACAAGAATAAAATTGCCGAAGCTCTACACAATAAAACACCTCCCTTCAGCTAGTAAAACTCTCAAACTTATCAATCAAACAGTATATATCATTTCTATATTACTCTTTCTTTTTTGGCTCACTGCCTGATTGTTTTCCTCACTATCTGTGGGTTTAGAGGAGCAAGAAGCTCATCTATTTATAGGCAATCATGTGCCTTAAACAATTGCTCCTAATGGAGCATTAAGAAAATGGTTGCTCCTAATTGGAGCATTAAGAATGTGTAATGGAGCATTTTGAAAAATTAATGGAGCAATTTGGAAAATTAATGGAGCATTTTGGAAAGTTAATGGAGCACATTCAAAAAAAATGGAGAAAAGGGGTCGTTACATGATTTCTCCTTCATGAGATACGTAGGCAGCCTTCAAGGTTCGATCCTTCATGTTAAAGAAGCTTATTTTTTCTCCTTCATCCTTAAAAGAGAATTATCAATTTTAGAAGATGCAAGAAAATCTTGTTAAAATGTCTCCCCGATTCGCAAATCTCAAATTAGATAGGCAACCGTTTGTCTATTTAGTCATTTTTCCTATATCTGTAGGTTAGTATGTCTTCGACAATGCAACAATTATTTGTTTACATTTCTGTGTGATATTTTTCACAAGGGCTAACACATTTATCTTTTGAGTTATTTCAAATGTCGACAGGTACATAGAATTTGTCTGTGTTGAGAAAATGGCTGGACATTCATACTTGATGATGCTGCACTGACCAAGACACTAGGCGGTACAAGACATTGAGTCGAAGGAGAAAATGACTAATTAGATGTTCAGTCCGCTTCTGATTCTGCACTCATCTTGATAGATAAAGGCATCTTTTATATTACTTGAAAATTGGTGGCAATTCAAAAAGGCTTGAGGCTTACCTTTTATATCATTTTACTTCGTTATGCTTTAATTCTCTCGTACCATTTTGAAAAGGCAAATTGCCTTGTGGCAAAATTTCTCTTTTTCTTTCTTTTCAGTTGAAAGTTCCTTTTATTAACGAAACTTTGCTTATTTCAAGTTTGCTATCTAAACAAAAGTTGTTTATGATTTTAGCAAAATAATTGAAAAAAACCTACCATATTATGTCAAGTCACAAGCTGAATGGACAAAATAAGGTGAATATTGATGAAGTGTTTGAAGAGTATGATGAAGAGACCGTGACATCTGAACAATTTTTCAAAATTGAAACAACTCAAGCTTGAAATTGTAGATCTGAGAAGACGAAAACACTAGAGAAGTCAGAATCAGTATTCATTTGACAAAGACCCAAAGGAAAGACTCATCAACTTGTCGAAGAGTATGTTAACATATTCACATGTTCATGCGATGATGTGTTAGGATTTAGCACAAACATCGCTCACCACAACTTGACGATCAACTCATATGCTATCAAGAGGCACTACGTCTGGAGATTCAGAGTTTTTTTATCTCTTTTCTTGTAATTGCATGATTTTGTTGTAATCATTTCTCTGTTTGTTATCAGATTATTTTCCTTTAATGAACTATGTTTGACCTAAATTCTCAAGAATGAGATATGTGGGCGGCCTATGTCAGCCTCGATCATCCCCTTATCCCCATTATTATTCTTTTTTGCCTTGGAACTATGTTTGACCTGAATTCTCAAGAATGAGATATGTAGGTAGCCTATGTCGGCCTCAGTCATTTTCTCATTTAAAATTTGTATTTTTCTCTACCTCCCGAGAGGGGAACTACGTTTGACCTGATTCTTTCCCCAACGGGATACGTAGGTGCCACAACGACTCGGTCATACTCCCACAAATGGAAATTGGGATAGAATTTTTGAGAAGAACTCAAAAATTCTGAACAAAGAGGTCCATCTTCAACAAATCGAAGCTCGCATCATGGTAAAGCTTCAACTAGGATAGAATTTTTGAGAAACGATCTCAAAAATTCTCAAAGTGCTTCTGATAATCTATCAATCGCTTAAAACATCTGAACTAGGATAGAAAATTTGAGGTTGCCCTCAAAATTTTGCTAAACATCACTACAAATCTGAAGGTCGTCTTAAGGATCCTCAGCCTAATTAGGAATTCAAAGACAACTGCAACACATCAAGGAATCTATGTCAAAAGTCGAACATGTTCATTTAAGCTTTACGTAACATGACAATTGGCCGTGGTGTTTTCTCAAAAACCTTTTCTAAATTTGTTGTTTCTAACATGTCGAATATTTTGTCAAAATGTATATTCGCTACCTTCTGTCTACCAAGAGGTGGGAGATCAAAGCGTTTCATCGGGGGACAAGACGAGGAGCAGACGACCGAAAAATCAACATAGATCAGTTCACTTTGAAACTAAGAAATTTTCTTTGGATGTAGGGAAAATTTTTGCAGGTCTTATCTACAAGAGAATAGCCGAGACATAAATAGTTCCATCTAACTCAAATCCCCAACATTTTATCACATCTCATACTGGAGAGATTTATTTTACTTTCAAGATGCGGAACAGTTCATTGTATCATGCATCGCGGAGACATTCATTTACTTTTAAGCTGCCGAGTTTCATCATGCATCACAGAGAGATTCATTTACTTTCAAGTTTCCGAGAAGTCCATCTCATCATGCATCGTGGAGAGATTCATTTACATTTAAGTTTTCGAGAAGTTTATATCATCATGCATCGCGGGGAGATTCATTTACTTTCAAGGTTGTCGAGAAATCCATTTCATCATGCATCGCGGAGCGATTCATTTAATTTCAAGTTGCCGAGAAGTCCATTTTATCATGCATCACATAGAGATTCATTTTACTTTCAAGTTGCCAAGAAATCCATTTCATCATGCATCACGGGGATATTCATTTACCTTCAAGTCGCTAAGAAGTCCATTTCATCATGCATCACGGAGAGATTCATTTTACTTTCAAGTTGCCGAGAAGTCCATTTTGTCATGATCACGGAGAGAGTTATTTTATTTCCAATTGTCAAGAGGGTCATTACATGTTCATCATCGACAAGGCTATTTTATTTCCAGTTGCCAAGAAGGCCATTGCATATTTATCGCCGACAAGGCTATTTTATTTTCTGGTTGCCGAGAGGGTCATTGCATATTCATCGCCGACAAGGCTATTTTGTTTTCAGTTGTCGAGAGGTCCATTGCATGTTCATCACCAACAAGACTATTTTATTTCCAGTTGCCGAGAGAGCCATTGAATATTCATCACCGATAAGGCTATTTTATTTTTCGATTGTCGAGAGGGCCATTGCATATTCATCGCTAACAAGGCTATTTTATTTTCAGTTGCTGAGAGGGCCATTGCATGTTCGTCGCTGACAAGGATATTTTATTTCCAGTTGCCGAGAGAACCATTACATATTCATCACCGATAAGGCTATTTTATTTTTTGGTTGCCGAGAGGGCCATTGCATGTTCATCGCCGACAAGGCTATTTTGTTTCCAGTTGCCGAGAGAGTCATTGCATGTTCATCACCGACAAGACTATTTTATTCTTCAGTTGCCGAGAGGGTCATTTCATGTTCATCGTCGACAAGGCTATTTTATTCTTCAGTTGCCGAGAGGACCATTCAATATTCGTCGTCGACAAGGCTATTTTATTCTTTAGTTGCCGAGAGCGCCATTGCATATTCATCGCCGACAAGGCCATTTTATTTTTCAGTCGCCGAGAGGGTCATTACATATTCATTGTCGAGAAGACCATTTTATCTTCAAGTTGTCGAGAGGATCATATGATGATTGCTTCATATTGATTCATTATCTATCACGCCGAAGAGAAGAATACATATCGAACATGGTAAAAGATGTCATCTCTAATTCATATTATGATTCTACTAACATTTTGTTTTACTTATATTGAGAGCATCCGAAAAGATGAATTCTCCAAACGAACCACAGGTGTCGACATCATCAAATAGGATGCAACATAACGTGAAACTTTTTCTTAGCAGCGAACCAGGATATAGATTGAAGAGGGGCGGCAAACCCTTCGGACACAAGCTGGAAAGCGACAACCACCACAATCCAACCATACCCCTGTTATAACGCATGTGGATATTTCTTTGAGTTTATTAATTTTCAGTTTTGCCTTCGGATAATCTCAACTCTCACCAGAGGCAATCTTCCAATCCGAGTGATAATGTACCAAGAGTTTTGCAAATTATGTCCCTTTAAGTTATTAATTATGGATGTGAAGTACGCAAAATTTATGATTAAGAGGTTGCAAGCCTCTTTTTCATAATTCAATTTGTTTGTCACTCCTCCTGAACTGGAGATTATCTCAGAATAAGAAATTTCCCCTTCAACCAATAGAGTTGAACTACAAGTGGCCTGAATTCTTATGTAACCTGAGATACGTAGGAATCCCAAAACCAGGGTCCGGATATAATTCCTCAAAGTCCGTGCCAAGAGCTTTTTCCGAAGATGAAGATGTGATTGGCTAAAAATTGGATTAGTTAAGTTTCTTTGTCTACGATCTCTTTCATCGATCATATCCAAAGAAAGGGACAGCTGTTAATATCCAATTTTTACCCTCCATAGTATAAATCAATCATTGAGTTTTTAATTTTAACAATTTAAAATAATAAGTTTTTGACAATGCAAAATAGTTTCTCAAATAAATTTTATAGTTTATTTTAGGAGTTATTATTTTTAATTATTTCAAGTTGATAACATTAAAAGCTCTTTAATTAATTTATATAATTCATTGAATGGTCAAATTAGTCAATCGAATTTAATTTGATTGTATTTTAATTGGCCAAGATTGCAACCAAATTGATCAAATTTTAATTCCCCTATCCTTGGACAAATTGGTCCATTTTTGGACAATTTGGCCCAACTTTAACATATGTACCCGACCCAACTCTGTTTTTTTCAGCATACCTAATATGTATATATATTTTCCACGTGGGGAGGGGGGGACGTGCCCCCAATTTTTCCCTTGTTCCCTTCATTTCCCCCCATCGCATACACACTCTCCTTTACCGTTCTTCTTCTTCACCCAGACGTGAAACCAGACTCAACCCAGCAAAAACCGTCCCTCAACGTTTCTCTCCCTCAACCCAGTACATACATGTTTCCCTTTCCCTCATCCCTATACGCATCCGTTAGAGAGATTCCTCTACGTGTCTCGATCACGTTTGGCCCCTTTCAGAATCGACGGTCGAACCTTAAATCCGTTAAGGATTTGGCAAGATTGAAGATTCCCTTATCCTTTTGGGAGGAATTTGAATTTCAAATCCTAAAAATTCATTTCCAATTTCTCAAATTTGCCCTCAAATTTCCCCCCATTTCGAACACTAATCGTCTCCTATAAAATCCCCTTTTCTTCGTCATTTCTGGGGGCCGATTTCTTGAGCCGTGGTTAATCCCTGAAAACTCTAGCAAACCTCAATCCATTGCTAGAATCAGCATCATCTTGAAAACCTAGAAAATGTTTTATCGATTTCCCCAACCGTTTATTAATCTCATAAAGCCTTAGTCAAAATCTTGTTCGTCGATTTAGAAACCAGAACGTTTGATTTTGGAGTCAAGAAGTTTTTTTGAACGAGGTTTGGTGGTGTCGAGGCTCACTATCGAAGCTTAAAGTCCTAGTCGCTTCTCTGACAAAGTTAATATCCTAATCTCGTCATTGGATTCACGATTTCATTCATATACTGTGTCTGAATGTGAATGCTGAAGCAATGTTTGTACTCATCTTATTTTAACTGTGATGCTCTGTTAAAACAAGAATATGTTATGGGTTGTTGTTATTGATTGTGTTATGTTGTAGTTGACTTTAAGGTCTCAAAACAATGTATCTCCATCGCTTCATGATTCGAAAACTAGTTTGTCGATGCAAGTTTTGATTTTGCTGAAAACAGCTTCAAACTGTGAGCATCTACTGTACAGTTTCGTCTCCATGTTTATATTTACTTTAGCCTTTCATGATCGAGGTAGTTCCTTTTTTCGATTTTGTTTGAATACTAAACTGGTGTTATGTAGGTTCTAGGTTCACTATGTGGGTGCTGTGATTACCCTTCTTGTTCATCATTACATGAAGGAAGATTAAGTAGAAATGATGTTACTCCTTCGAATACGTGTTATAATGCTTAAGCTTTAACCTGCTGTAGTCATTTTTTCGTTGATTTTGGTTCTGTGAGATGTTTAACTTGCGCTGTGGTAACTGACTTGTCCCTGTGTTGTTGTTTACAGTGAAGGTTAGTTGGTTTAGTGAGCTAAAGACTTATCCGTTATGCATCTATTTGGCTCTTGTTTCTTAGTCAATTATGTGGTCATATCATCATTTGGGTTGAGTTCTTGTCTGTTTTTAACTCTTTGTTCAAGATTCCAATGTGTTTATTAAGTTTGGTTTGGTTGCTTTTCACTTTTCTAGCTTGAACAATCTTATTACTGTATGGCTTTAGAAGCAAAATTGTTGAAAAATCTTTATCCTTTGTCAATTTTATGAAAGATGTGTTGTTGGTTTTAATAAGTCAAGAACATCATGCTAGGTTCTGGTTCTGGGCCTGTTACACTGTATTTCAATGAAGTTGTGTGTCTTTAAGATGTAGTCGCTTTGCCTTGTGAATGTAATCTGTCAAATGCATTGTTTGGTCAACTTTGCTTCATATTGTTGTTGGCATCTCTTTGAATTCAAACTAGATAGCTATCTCTCCCAACCTGAACATAGTCATTTTTAAACTTATCTTTTTGGGAGTTAACTATTAGACTCTTTGTCAAACATTTGCTTACTAGTGCTTGCTCTTGTTCCTCATGATTGTTACTAATGCTATATGCTGTTGGCATTCTACTGTTTTACTGTTTGCTAAGCATTTTTTTTAGAATCATTATTTATATAGTTTACTTGTTTTATTGCATGTGACATCGTGTTGGAATCTTAAATGGACTCCTCTCCTTCCTTGTGCACTTCGTTGAGCCATGGAGGCCCAACCTCCCTCGTTGAGTCAGTCCAATTCGCGCAAAGAAGCAGTCTCTTGGCTCTGAAGAACACAATGCAGGAAGTCAAAAATCATTGTGTACACATTGATATACACTAGAGTGAATACGGGTGGGACATGGGCCAAAGTCCTTTGGATAACTGCTGGGCAGGTTAGAGAACTGAAATACAGGTCATTGGGAGCTAAGAGTCAGTGTGTATACACTGGTTTACACTCTATGCATTTTAGTATGCACAGTAGGGAACAGGGCCACAGGACCATTTAGCAGGAGCAGTAGCAGGGGTTGGGCAGACCCAATTCGTCTTAGAAATTGCGACAGATTTAAATTTGGGCCTGCCAAGCCCAATTTTCATCTCCTTTATCTTTCCTTGCTTTATTATTTTATTTGTGATACTTGTTTATTTTGTTTACTAACTTTAAATAATTATTTGTATTATTATTGTTATTTGTTTAATCTAATTAATTTCTCCAACGTGTCTCCATTTTTGTTAATTTCCATTTTTTTTTATTGTCCTAGTGTTAAACTTTGCCTACAATTTATTTTGGCAAAACTCTTGAAAATCGGTCCAATTTCAAGCGTAGTCAACTTTGACAAATTTTGTCAATTTGTCACATTTAGTCAACCTTTTTCCAACTTAGTCCACCTTTTAAAACTTAGTTAAGTTTGCAAATTTAGTCAATTTTTTTAAGACTTAGTCAAATTCTCGGATGAAGTAAACTTTTGCAGATTCAGTCAGTTTTACAATAATAATCCTTTTTTCTTCAAATTTAATCAATTCATTCAAATTTAGTGAAATTCTTTTAATTTTAGTCAATTCTTTCAAATTTAGTCAATTTCTTTCAAAGATAGTCAATTTTTTAAATTTCGTCAATTCTTTCAATTTTAGTCAATTCTTTCAAAATTAGTCAACTTTTTTAAATTAGTTAACTTTTTTCAAAGTTAGTCAAATCTTTAAAAGTTACTCAACTTCCTAATCGTTGGTAAATCGCAAGTTAGCGTCCATTTTGAGTGATTAATTTTTTCTCAAAATGGAAATTGATCCCTTACCCATTTCTCGGATACTTTAAAACTTTTATGTTTGGTTTTCAAATTTAATCTTGGTTTCCTAATTATTCTTAAAATTAGGCGACTACTCTTTTAATTTTCGGCTATTTGGTTTATACTTAAAATTCATTAAGTATTAAATCATATTAAGTCACATTTTTTGATTTAATAATAATAATAATAATAATAATAATAATAATAATAATAATAATAATAATAATAATAATAATAATAATTACAACAATAATAATAATAATAAAATATTTTATAATATTTTATTTAGTGTAGAGGTAAAATGGTAATCCAACTTTTGCCTAAAATATTCCCACTTTTAGTTATATATGATTATTATGTTTCATCCCTATTATACTACTAATTGATTATCATTATCTGAACCATTATAGAGAATATTTGTCACGGCTATAATTATTGTAACTAGTATCTATTAACCTTTATTTTATTTTGTAACTGAATTTTCGCACACTTTTGGACTGATCTCTTGTTGTTTGACAAATTCTGTTGGAAATTTCTAGATTTTGTGGAGTTACCATCTTTAATGTTTTATCTCTTACTAGTTGCAAAGGCCAATGCTAGCACGGGCCCAAATAAATTATTTTTTCCATTTTGATTTATGAAACATTGATAGATTTTTCCTATATATTTTAGAAGATATTATAAATTTATAGATGAAGTAGCTAAAAAAATTATATGAAGTCGTTGAAGCAGACACGTCAATACACAGTTGCCTTGAAAAGATTAAATTAAAAAGCCCACAAATTATTTTTTGTTGGCTCACAGGGAAACTGCAATATAAATTAATTTTTATGTTTCGATTTTTTTCCTATATATTTTAAAAGATATTGTAAATTTATAGTTCAAGCAACTAAAAAAATATTATGAAGTCATTGAAGCAGATATGTCAATAGACAGTTGCCTTGAAAAGATTAAATTAAAGGGCTCGCAAATTAGTTTTTGTTGGCTTACCGGGAAACTGCAATATAAATTAATTTTTTACTCTCGATTTATGTGACATCGATAGATTTTTCCTGTATATTTTAAAACTTGTAAAATTATAATTGAAACAGTTAAAGAAATATTATGAAGTCGTTGAAGCAGACATGCCAATCCACAGCTGCCCTGAAAAGATTAAATTAAAAAGCCCATAAATTATTTTTTGTTGGCTCACGAGAAGTTGCTCAAGCAAGCAACCAATATAAATTATTTTTTGGTCTCGATTTATGTGACATAGGTAGATTTTTATCTATATTTCAAAAATTATTGTAAAATTATAGTTGAAGCAACTAAACAAATATGATGAAGTAATTGAAGCAGACATGTCAATATGTAGCTGCCTTGAAACGATTAAATTAAAAAGCCCACAAAATATTTTGTATTGGCCATATAATAAAGGTGAAGAAGCAGGCAGGACAATCGGAAGTTGCTGCCTTAATTTGTTATATATAAGTACTAATTTTATCATTCTTGTTATGTTACTTCTTGTATTGTTAAATTACAGTTATCATTTGTTCACCATTTCAGCATGATATTTCATTATTTCTATTTATTCTTTTACATATTGTTTGTTAAACTTGGCTAATGACGAATCTATCCATCGGATTTTGGGGTCTCCCATTCAAAATGACGGAAAAGATTAGCTTATATTCATACTAGTTAAATTGCTCGCGCTTTGCGCGATAATACATCCATATATTATGAAGTAGTTTAAACTTTTTAAAAATTAAATAATAAGAAAGTAAAAATAGGAATTTACCAAAATACCTAAATTGATTTTTTATTCTATTCTTTATATATTGATGATAATAAGCACACATTTTATATATGAACATATATCTATTATACATTTTTCATTATTTTTTATTTAATCGGTTAGGTGAACAATATTTAAATTATTCTCTATAAACATATCGTTAATACTAGAAAAATACAATGTAAAACATAAGAAAAAATAGAAATGAAAAAATTCGAATAAGAATAATTTTTATTCTTTATATTATTTGTTAGAAATTTTCATATTTACACAATTTTAAAATTTTAATTAAGAAAATGTATTTTAATTTATCTTATTGTTGACACTTATTTTATCTCTCTAATATTTTATCATGCAAGGATTTTGGTCATAAAATAATATTTGATTTTTCTATAATTCATATAGGTAAATTATAGTTTCCTCCTTAAACCTGTAAAAACTTTATTCGTATGCACTAACAAATATAGGGTTAATGATAAATAAGTTAACTATGATATAATTGTTAAGCAAATAATATAAGAAATATTTTAAAATATTGTGCACAATAATTTTAAATTTGACATGTACCATGGAACCTTTTCAATTTTAGGAAGAAGCAAAGTAGAGAGAATACGTACAGTTGTATGCCAATTGCCATGCTGGAAAAAGCATAACTTTTTGAGCAGTTTGAGTGAAGTCCGGTCATCATTGCCAACTGGTTGATTTCTCCCATGAAAAGTTAATGCCATCGTTGAAATTAATTTCTACAGAACCCATGATTTTCTTAGACAGAAGTTGTTTTCTTCTTATTCACAAATGAGAAATTGAAATGTCACACCCCTCCCTGGGGTCGTGACCAGTGCCCGATAGGGGCACGTAATCACCTACTAAGTCGAATTTCTTTATA
>JAOTQR010049782.1:0-14691 GCA_025774065.1 Solanum ossicruentum
CCAAATTCACTTGCTTCCATACTCCCGCACCATAAGTTAGTTAAATTTAAAATATACCTCAATCACAACAATTTTCCTAATGAGCAATTGACCTCCATTTAGTTAATTACGGGGTCTAACAAATACATCAGCTATCTTCATGGATATTCTGAATAGGGTCTTCAAACCCTACCTTGATTCATTTGTTATGGTTTTCATTGATGATATTGTGATCTATTCTCATAGTGAGGAGGAGCATGTGACTTATTTGAGGGTAGTGTTGCAAAGATTGAGGGAAGAGAAGTTGTATGCTAAATATGAGAAGTGTGAATTTCGATTGAAGGAAGTTGCCCATCTAGGTCATATGGTGTCGGGGGATGGTATTAAGGTAGATCCTAAAAAGATAGATGTGATTAGAAATTGGCTTAGACCATTACCCTGTGGGATATTAGGAGCTTCTTGGGCTAAGCAGATTACTACCGGAGGTTTGTGAATGGGTTCTCTTCTATTGCTTCTCCCATGACCAATTTGACTCAAAAGAAAGACAAATTTATGTGGATCGAGGAGTGTGAAAAGGTTTTCCAAACCTTGAAAGATAATCTTATGTCTACTCTTATTTTGTTTCTACCGGAAGGGCTAGAAGGGGTTGTTATATATTGTGATACCTCTTGGGTTGATTTGGGTTGTGAGTTAATGCAAAATGGTAAGGTAATAGCCTATGTTTCTAGGAAAATCAAAGAGCATAAAAAGAATTATCCTACTCATGATCTTGAACTAGCCGTCATGGTATTTGCATTAAAGATTTAGCGTCATTATTTGTATAGGGTGCAGGTTGATGTGGTCACCGATCATAAGAGCCTCCAATATGTGTTCACTTAAAAAGATCTTAACTTGAGGCAAAGAAGGTGGGTAGAACTTCTTAACCATTATGATCTGAGTGTGCATTACTATCCCGATAAGGCTAATGTTATGGCGGATGCTTTGATAGGGTGTCTATGGATAGCCTAGCTCATGTTGATGGTAGTAAAGAGGTGGATAGGAAGGTCCATCGATTGGTTAGATTGGGGGTTAGGTTGAAGGAGATGGAAAATGGTGGTGTTGTTGTTGTTGATGTTTCAAAATCTTCATTAGTTGAGAAAGTGAAAGCTAATCAAGATCTTGACCCCCCACCCCCTTGTTGGAATTGAAGGCATTTGCAAGGTTTTCTCCCAAGGGGGATATGGTGTCTTTAGATACCAAGGTAGGTTGTGTGTGCCTTGTACTGATGGCTTGAGAGAAAAGATCCTTAATGAGGCCTATAATTCTTCTTATTCTATTCACCCTGGTTTCTACTAAGATGTATAGAGATTTGAGAGAGGTGTATTGGTGGGGAGGTATGAACAGGGACATTGCCAAATTTGTTTCTAGTTGTCATAGTTATCAACAAGTCAAAGCCGAGCACCAAACAAGACATAGAGATTCCTACTTGGAAGTGGGAAGAGATTACTATGGATTTTATAGTTGGGTTGCCCAACACTAGAAAGGGTTTTGATTCCATTTGGGTTGTGGATTCTAAGATGACGAAATCGGCGTGGAGCTACTGAATAGCAGGCTGTACATGTCCTGGTTCTAGTTTTGGCTGATCCACCGACATGCCCCTTTCCATCGAGTTTTCCCAGGATTCCAAGAGGACATCAATCCCAAAATGATCCTCTTCAAACTCTGCCCCGCTTGCTTGCCCGGAAGGGCCTAGAAGAGGAAGTAAGCCCTCGATACTCAAAACTCATCCCCGATTAAGACTGCATATGGGTTGATAATTATGCTAGGTTGTACATTCATGACTTGAGATTGCATAGGGTTGCTTTATCCATCCTATTGGATCGTGGTGCTCAATTTACTTTACATTTTTGGAGGTATTTCCGAAGGGGTCTTGGTACAAAGGTTAAGCTTAGTATGCCTTCCACCCTCAAATGGATGGCCAAGCCGAAAGAACTATCCAAACACTTAAGGATATGCTTGGGGCTTGAGTAGTAAAGCTTAAAGGTAGTTGGGATTATCATCTTCCATTGTTTGAGTGTGCCTATAGCAATAGCTATCATTCTAGCATTGGTATATCTCCTTTGAGGGTCTCTATGGTTGGTGTTATAGTTCACCGTTTGGGAGGCTTGAAGTTGGAGAGGTGGCTATGTTGGGACTATAACTGGTTATAGAAGTTCTTGAGAAGGTTAGGATGATTAGGGAAAGGTTGAAGACGGCCCAAAGTCGCCAAAAGTCCTATACTGATGTGAGGAGAAGGGATCTTGAATTCAAAGTTGGTGATTGGGCTTATTTGAAAGTGTCACCCATGAAGGGTGTGGTTCATTTTGATAAGAAGGGCAATTTGAGTCCAAGATATGTGGGTCCTTACGGGGTGATGAGGAGGATTGACAAGGTATCTTACAAGTTGGAATTGCCTAGTGAGATGGGTTTGGTTCATTTAGTCATTCATGTGTCCATGTTGAGGAAATGTGTGGGAGACCCTAATGCTATTGTGCCCCTTGATGTTGTGGGTATTTTTGAAGAAAATTTGATTTATGAAAAGGTTCCGGTTCAGATTTTGGATAGACAAGTGAAGAGGTTGAGGAACAAGGATGTGGCTTCCGTTAAGGTCCTTTGGAGGAATCAACAAGTTGAAAGTGCTACATGGGAGGACGAAGTGGACATGCAAAAGCGATATCCTTATCTTTTCCACTCCACTCAAGCCCAAGGTATCCATCTAAGTCCCCTATGTGATTTCATGTCTAACTTCAGCCCATGACATTTACATACATTCATGTTTAAATTGACAAGTTCATGATGATTTTACACTTATGTTGAGATTTTTGAAATAATGTTTAAGTGCATTGTTGCATCCTTATGTAGGCTAAAATTTTTATGTTTACGTATCTCATATATGTTACTTTGACATTCAGGGAGGAATGTTCCCAAGGGAGAGATATTAAAACGATCCCAAATAGTGCCCAAAAATGTGCCTCGGAAGTGCCCGAAATCATAATTTCTATATATCTCAAAATCTATGCATAATTTCGAAAATCTGACTTCATATTCTTGTTCAGGGGGTCAAATTAAGTATAAAATGGGTCTTGCTCCAATTTAAGAGCAATCATATAAAAATTGAATTTCCAAAACATCAAATTCCAGTGAGTAGTTCGCGCCTTTGGCGCAACGCACCAGGGCGTGCTCTAGTGTTAATTTTGTGTAGTTTTTCAAGTTCGGTCCAAGGCTTTTGGGTCTTGAGTCATGTGAAAATATCTATACTTAAGTCATTTTTACCTTCTTATCATTCAAGACATTTCTCAATACTCACTCAAACACTTAGCCAAATATTTCACTCCCAATTTCAAGTCGCAAAACTCATCTGAATCTTAAGGTTCTCTTCAAGATTCAAGTCTCTATCTCCAATATACTTCAAGGATTCTCCAAAGCAAAGGTATGTGGGTTTCTCTCATGAGTTCCTTTCACCCATGATGTCCAAGCTTCCTTTTACCTAAAATTGCACGATTTGAAGTTGATTCATTCATGGGTCTTATCTATTATGAAATTCACTGCATACTATGTTGGGATTTCATTAAATGGTGACTATTTTAGCATATTTTGAGCTATGAATCTAAGATCTATTGTGATATTTGATGAAAGGTTTTGATGTATATTGCTTGAGGATGTTACCAAGTATTGATTGATGGTTTTACATTGGCATGATTTCACTCCTAAATTGCATGGTTTTACACTAGCACTACATACCCGCCAAGTGTTTGATAAAATATAAGGTTATAGTTTCTTGAGGAATTGAAGGTCCAATGCATGTCTTATGAGTTGAATAACTATATGATGATGAAAGAAATATATGTATATGATATTCTTCTATATAGTATTGAAAATTGACCGTGCCTCACTCGGGGGGGTTAAGAGCCTGGGTAACTATGTCAGGGGGTTTGTACCTCGGACACCAAAGGTGGTAGGGTGAGACGATCTACCAACTAGTTGAGGGGTTTGTACCTCAAACACTAAGGGTGGTAGGCTGAGACTATCCACTAACCATGTTGAGGGGTTTGTACCTTTATAACCATGTCGGGAGGTTTGTACCTCGGTCACCAAGGGTTGTAGGATGTGATGATCCACTAACCAATTGATGGGGTTGGTACCGCAAGCACCAAGGGTGGTAGGATGTGACGATCTACCAATATATGATGGTCTCTTCTTACATATGTATTAAGTTATATGTAAGTATGTTTTTTAAGCATTGATCAGACATGCCATATTGTTCATGCTATCTATTGCTTATCTCTATGCATTTTGACTACAATGTCTATATCTTGTTGCATTGTACCCTACATACTTAGTACTTTCAAACGTACTAACACATACTCTATGCCTACATGATATCACCATGTAGGTATCGAAACAAAGTTTGATCATTTTCCTCCTCCACGTGGCTAGTATGATATCTCTCAAGATAGTATGTGAGTCCTCTATTCCGGGGATATTAGTCTATGTTCTTATGCTATGTATTGCTACTCTCTTTCTTTATTGTATACCTTGACTATGAGGGTGAGCCCGGTTGTTTGTCTTGGCCCCCGCTATTATCTATGTAGTAGAGGAGTTGCTGGACATGTTATGTATCCATGCCATGTGCTTTGGCTCTCTTATTTCTTGAGGTTTATGACATGAAAGATTCCCCGTAGTCCCCTTGCCCTTGTTTATAATCTTTTATATCATTTACTTGCTTCTGCGACCAAGGATGTGGGATGATATATTAAAAGGCTTGTTTGGGGTCTCATCGGGTTTCCCATTCGCCATGTTATGTCTAGGTCTTACGCTGGGTCATGAAACACTTGGTATCAGAGCACTAAGTTGTTAATGGTCCTTGGCATCCAACACACCGCGTTAATTAGAGTCTTGTTCATGGTTATGTGGTGCACTACAACTATGAGCTAGAGGCTGTGAGGTATTTAGGAAATGTTTCCCTTCTTCTTACTCTATGTCGTGCTAAAGAAGTTGAGGTAAGGTTTTCCCCCTAATGATTTTCCTTTGTTATGCAAGATCATGCCTAACACAAGAGGAAGAAGAGCTTGCACACTCGAGGAGCAATCGGCTCATGGAGAGATTTGAGATACTCTCACCTGCTTGCACAAGTTGTAGCTGACCATGCCAACCAAGGGCCCCAAGTCCCTCATGCTCCTACACTGGCATCTTGGGTGAGAGACTTCATAAGGATGAACCCTCCGTAATTCCATGGGTCTAAGGTAGATGAGGACCCTCAAGAGTTCATTTATGAGGTCTACAAGGTATTGGCTATCATGGGTGTGAGGTCGGATGATAAGGCAGAGTTGGCGGCCTACCAACTCAAAGGGGTAGCAAAAATATGGTACAATCAATGGAGCAAGGATAAGGGAGTCAATAATGTGGTGCTTTGGGAGGAGTTCAAGGTGGCTTTTCTTAATTGATTCTTTCCTCTTGAGCTTAGGGAAGCCAAATTGGTGGAATTTATGAATTTAAGACAAGGATCCATGAGTGTGAGGGAGTGTGCCCTCAAGTTCAACCAACTCAAAGTGTGCTCCACACTTGGTTGCCGACTCAAGGTCTAGAATGAACAAGTTCAGGATGGGTGTGTCCGACTTGGTGAGTAAAGAATATCAATCCGCTATGTTGATTAGTGACATGGAGTTTTCCCGTTTGATGACTTATGATGAACAAATGGAGGGGGAGAAATTGAGGAAGAGAAGGGGTCATGAGGCCAAGAGGGCCTGTTTTGAGGGAAAGTTCCAAGGTCACAAGGGTGACTGGTTCCACCAAGGTGAAGGTTCTTTTCATGCTCCTAATAAGGATTTTGTCAGTGACTTCCCAAAGGCCTAAGGTATGGGTGTTGTGGTTTCTAATTATGTGTCTCCAAGATTTGGTAAGGGTCATACGAGCCCATGCTTGAGTGACACTAATGCATGTTATGGTTGTGGAGAAGTGGGTCACAAAAAGGTTGATTGCCCTCATGATCGCAACAAGGGTAGGGGTGTTCGTGCTCAAGGCCTGGGTACCAATGCAGCTCCTTTGGGTAGAAGTGGTCAACAAGGTGGCGACCCAAGGCACAATCGATTTTATGCTCAACATGGGAGGCAAGGGGTTGATGAGGTTTCGGATATTGTTATCGGTATATTAAAAGTTTTTTATTTTGATATGTATGCATTGATTGATCTGGGTGTCACTCTATCTTTTATCACCCCCTTTGTTGCCAAAAAGTTCTATGTTGAACCAAAATTGTTGTGTGAGTCATATGAGGTGTCTACTCCTATTGGTGCATATATTGTTGCTAAAGGGTCTACAGAAATTACACCATTTGCATCTTGCATAAAATATTGCCTTGTGATCTTGTTGAGTTGGATATGGTTGATTTTGATGTCCTTCCTGGGATGGATTGGATGCATGTATATTATGCCTTTATTAATTGTTGAATCAGTAGGGTCAAATTTCAATTCCCAAAATGAACCCTTCCTTGAGTGGGAAAGTCATGATGTGGTGGTCAAGGATAGGTTCATCTCTTGCATTAAAGCCTGTAAGTTGATTTCTAAGGGGTGTATTTACCATCATGTGAGGGTTAGGGATGTGAATCCAAGGTCATTCCTATATAGTTGGTTCCAATTGTAAATGAGTTCTTTGATGTCTTCCCAAATGACCTTCCCGGTGTTCCTCCCGAAAGGAAAAATAGATTTTAGCATGGAGCTCCTCCCCGATACTATACAGTATGACCCCGACGAAGTTAAAGGAGTTGAAAGAGAAATTAAGGGATTTATTGGAGAAAGGTTTCATTAGGCCTATCCAATCACCTTGGGGTGCACCAGTGTTGCTTGTGAAGAAGAAGGATAGGTCTCTTAGAATGTGTATTGACTACCGGTAACTTAATTAGGTCACCATCAAAAATAAGTATCCTCTTCCAAGAATTGATGATTTGTTTGACCAATTACAAGGGGCTAGCCACTTCTCTAATATTGATCTTCGGGCCGGGTATCATCAAGTGAAGGTGAGGAAGTATGATATTCCCAAGACGGCCTTTTTAACTAGGTATGGGAATTATGAGTTTGTTGCGATGTCTTTTGGGTTGACCAATCCACCGGCTATCTTCATGGATCTTATGAATAGGGTCTTCGAAACCCTACCTTGATTCGTTTGTTGTGGTTTTCATTGATGTTATTTTGATCTATTCTCATAGTGAGGAGGAGCATGTGGCTCATTTGAGGGTAGTGTTGCAAAGATTGAGAGAAGAGAAGTTGTATGCTAAATATGAGAAGTGCAAATTTTGGTTGAACGAAGTTGCCTTTTTTGGTTATGTGGTGTTGGGGGATGGTATTAATGTGGAACCTAAAAAGATTGATGTGATAGAAATTGGCCTAGACCAGTGACCCCATCAGATATTAGGAGCTTCTAGGGCTTAGCGGGTTACTACCGGAGGTTTTTGAATGGGTTCTCTTTTATTGCTTCTCCCATGACCAAGTTGACTCAAACAAAGCCAAATTTATGTGGACCAAGGAGTGTCAAAATAGTTTTCAAACCTTGAAAGATAAGCTTATATCCGCTCTTGTTTTGTCTCTACTGGAAGGGCTAGAAGGGTTTGTTGTGTATTGTGATGCCACTCAGGTTGGTTTGGGTTATGTGTTAATGCAAAATGGTAAGGTAATAGCCTATGCTTCTAGACAACTCAAAGTGCATGAAAAGAATTATCTACTCATGATTTTGAACTATCTGTCGTGGTATTTGCATTAAAGATTTAGCGTCATTATTTGAACAAGGTGCATGTTGATGTGGTCACCAATCATAAGAGCCTCCAACATGTGTTCACTCAAAAAGATCTTAACTTGAGGAAAAGAAGGTGGTTAGAACTTCTTAAGGATTATGATATGAGTGTGATTACCATCCCTGTAAGGCTAATGTTGTGACGAATGCTTTGAGTAGGGTGTCTATGGGTAGCCTAGCTCATGTTCATAGTCGTAAAGAGGTGGCTAGGGAGGTCCATCGATTGGCTAGATTGGGGGTGAGGTTAAAGGAGGTGGATAATGGCGGTGGTGGTGTTGTTGATGGTTCAAAATCTTCATTAGTTGAGGAGGTGAAAGCTACGCAAGATCTTGACTCCGCTCTATTGGAATTGAAGGTATTGGAAAGTTTTCACCCAAGGGGGAGATGGTGCCCTTAGATACGAAGGTAGGTTATGTGTGCCTTATGTTGATGGCTTGAGAGAAAAGATCCTTAATAAGGCCCATAATTCTTCTTATTGTATTCACCCCGGTTTTAATAAGATGTATAGAGATTTGAGAAAGGTGTATTACTGGGTAGGCATGAAGAGGGACATTGTCAAATTTGTTTCTGGTTGTCATAGTTGCCAACAAGTCAAAGCCGAGCACTAAAGGCCAGGTGGCCTAGCCAAGATATAGAGATTCCTACTTGAAAGTGGGAAGAGATTAATATGGATTTTGTGGTTGGGTTGCCCAAGACTAGAAAGGGTTCTGATTCCATTTGGGCTATGGTTGATAGGATGACGAAATTAGCTCATTTGCTACCGATTAAGACTACATATGGGGCTGAGGATTAAGCTAGGTTGTACATTCATTACATAGAGAGATTGCATGGGGTTCCTTTATCCATCATATCAGATCATTGTTCTCAATTTACTTCACATTTTTGAAGATCTTTCCAAAGGGGTCTTGGTATAAAGGTTAAGCTTATTATGGTCTTCCACCCTTAAACGGATGGCCAAGCTGAAAGAACTATCCAAAAACCTGAGTATATGCTTAGTGCTTGTGTATTTTAGCTTAAGGGTAGTTGGGATGATCATCTTCCACTGTTTGAGTTTGCCTATAGCAATAGCTATCATTCTAGTATTGATATGGCTCCTTTTGAGACTCTCTATGGTAAATGTTGTAGATTACTGATTGGGAGTTTTGAAGTTGGAGAGGTGGCTATGTTGGGACCAGATATAGTTATGGAGGCTCTTTAGAAAGTTAGAATGATTAGGGAAAGGTTGAAGATGGCCCAAAGTCGCCAAAAGTCCTATGCCAATGTAAGGACAAGGGATCTCGAATTCAAAGTTGGTGATTGACTTTATTTGAAGGTGTCACACATGAAGGGTGTGGTTTGTTTTTGTAAAAAGGACAACTTGAGTCCAAGATATGTGGGTCCTTATAGGGTGATGAGTAGGATTGGTAAGGTAGCTTACGAGTTGGAATTGCCTTGTAAGATGGATTTGGCTCATTCGGTCTTGCATGTGTCCATATTGAGGAAGTTTTTGGGAGACCCTAATGCTATTGTGCCCCTTGATGTTATGGGTGTTGTTGAAGACAATTTGACCTATGAAGAGGTTCCGATTAAGATTTTTGATAGACAAGTGAAAAGGTTGAGGAACAAGGATGTGGCTTCCATTAAGGTCCTTTGGAGGAATCAACAAGTTGGAAGTGCTACATAGGAGGCCAAAGGAGACATGCAAAAGTGATATCCTTATCTTTTCCACTCCACCAAGCCTAAGGTATCCACCTAAGCCCCTATGTGATTTCAAGTCTAAGTTCAGTCCATGACATTTGCATACATTCATGTTTAAATTGACAAGTTCATGATGATTTCACACTTATGTTGAGATTTTCGAAATGATGTTTAAGTGCATTATTGCATCCTTATGTAGGCTAAAATTTTTATGTTTATGTATCTCATGTACGTTTCTTTAACATTCGAGGATGAATGTTCCCAAGGGAGAGATATTGAAACGATCCCAAAAAGTGCCTAAAAATCTTCCTCGAAAGTTCCTGGAATAGTAATTTACATATATTTCAAAATCTGCGTTATTTCAAAATTCAACTTCATATTCTTGTTCAGGTGGTCAAATTGAGTGGAAGATGGGTCTAACCCTAATTTAATATTAACCATATCAAAATTTAAATTTCCAAAATGTCGAATTCCAGTGAGTAGTCCACGCCCCAGGCATGACAAGCCAGGGGCATGCTCTAGTGTTAAGTTTGTGCAATTCTTTAGGTTTGGTCCAAGGCTTTTGGGTCTTGGGCCTAAGTGTTTCCAAATGAGAAATATCTATACATAGCCATATTTCACCTTCATATCCTTCAAGACATTCCTTAGTACTTACTCAAACACTTAGCCAAATACTTCACTTCTAATTTCAAGTCCCAAAATTCATCCGTATCTTAAGGTTCTCATTCAAGCTTCAAGGCTCCATCTGCAATCTTCTTCAAGGATTCTCCAAAGCTAAGGTATGTGGATTTCTCTCATGGGTTCCTTTCACCCATGATATCCAAGCTTCCTTTTATGTAAAATTTCATGATTGAAATTGATTTATTCATGGGTCTTACCTATTATGAATTTCACTGCACACTATGTTGGGATTTCATGAAATAGTGACTGTTTTAGCATGTTTTGGGCTATGAATCTAAGTTTTATTGTGAGACTTGATGAATGATTTTGATGTATAATGCTTGAGGATGTTACCAAGTATTGATTGATGGTTTTACATTGGATTTTGCTTGCATAATTTCACTCCTAAATTGCATGATTTTACACTAGCACTACACACCTGCCAAGTGTATGATAAAATGTTCGATTATGATTTCTTGAGGAATTAAAAGTCCAATGCATGTCTTATGAGTTGAATGACTATATAATTATGAAAGAAATGTATGTATATGATATTCTTCTATATAGTGTTGTAAATTGACCATGCCTCACTCGGGGGAGGGGGGTTAAGAGCCCGGGTAACCATGTCGGGGGATTTGTACCTTGGTCACCAAGGATGGTAGGGTGAGACGATCCACCAACCATTTGAAGAGTTTGTACCTCAAACACCAAGGGTGGTAGGGTGATACTATCCACCAACTATGTCAAGGAGCTTGTACCTTGATAACCATGTTGGATGATTTGTACCTCGGTCACCGAGGGTAGTAGAGTGTGATGATCCACCAACCAATTGATGGGGTTGGTACTTCAATCACCAAGGTAGTAGGGTGAGATGAACCACCAATATATGATGGTCTCTTCTTACACATGTATTAAGTTCTATGTAAGCATGTTTTAATTAACCATTGATCATATATGTGATATTTTTATCATGGTATCTATTGCTTATCTCTATGCATTTTGACTATGATGTCTGTCTCTTGTTACATTGTATCCTACATACTTAGTACATCCAAATGTACCAATGCATACTGTATGTCTACATGATGTCAGCATGTAGGAACCGAAATACTATTTGATCATCCTCCTCCTCCACGTGGTTAGTATGATATCTCTCAAGCTAGTGGGTGAGTCCTACATTTCAGGGACATTAGTCCATGTTCCTATACTATGTATTGCTTCTCTCTTTCTTTATTGTATACTTTGACTATGAGGATGAGCTAGGTTGTTTGTCTTGGCCCCCGCTATTATCTATGTAGTAGATGTGTTGTTGGACATGTTATGTATCTATGCTATGAGCCTTGACTCTCTTGTTTCTTGAGATTTATGATATGAAAGTTTTTCCTTAGTCCCCTTGCCCTTTTTTTCTAATCTTTTATGTGATTTACTTGCTTCCGTGACCAAGGATATATGATAATATGTTAAGAGGCTTGTTTGGGGTCTCTTCGGGTTCTCCATTCGCCGTGTCATGTCTAGGCCCTAGGCTTGGGTCATGACAAAAGCCAGAGACAGGTGCTTAGGCACCAAGATGTGTATATTTTTTTTGACCTCTTTTATTTATTTTGATTTTGATAGTGTACATTGAGGACAACATACATTTCTTTTGGTGGTGTGTGGGTAGCTATGGACTAAAGTGAAGTCTAAGTAGCTTTTAGTCCATACCTACCCCAAATTTTGATTCCGAGGTTTTCTTGCATGTGTTCCTTTTTCTCATGGATATTTAATATTTGTTGAGCCAGCATATATAGGATGTCTTAGATAATATTTGTAGTATATAGTAGATGAACTTATGGCATGTATCTTGTTTTTGATGTTTTATGAAATATTTTTTAAATTGGTACCCATCAAAATTTTTGAGTAGCTGTTATATTGCAACCTTGTATGTTTGAATGATTTGGCAATATTTTTTCTGATTAAGTGAGGGCAATTTGATACATGAAATATGATCTGCGAGTTTTTGTTGGCTATGTATGCAATATCATGTGTGTGTGAGCTGATTTTGTTATGTTCTTGCATTGCATACTGATTCAGAACTCGCCTTGTTACTTTATGTTAGACTAGAGATTATATGGACTAGGAAAGGATCTTAGGCCTTTGTTCTTTGAATTAGTCCACTTTTTCCTAATATGATCAACCAGATGAGAAATTCATCCCTTGTTCTAATATTTAAGCCTTACATGTACTGCTTCGTCCTTAACACTTGATTAGCTAGCCTTGTTTAGTGAAATACCTTGAGATTGGCACTGGTCTATCCTTGAACATTGTGAAACTTGATTGAGGCAAAAAATCTAAGTTGAGGGAAGCTATCATGATTTGGGGACTAGACATTGTGCACTTCGATATATGCTGAAAGCCTAAGTTGAGGGTGGCTAGTATAAGGGGAAAATAGCAAAATGAGGTGGTGAGTTGGAGATAGAAAGAAAAATAGGAAAATCATGTACCAGGTGAAAGAAAAAAATGCCTTAGAATGAGTTGAACAAGCTAAATGATGTGTAAAAATGAGGCAAAAGCTGAAAATGTGAAGGAAAAAGCTTGAATGTGAAGATGATAGAAAGAATAAGGTGGAAATTATTGAGTGTCAAGGTGAAAGTGTCAAAAAGCATGGTTCAAGGTTAGCCTTTAGTCACTAATTGCCCAAAATATCATATCAAAGCCCCATGAGCCTTCATTACAAGTTTATAAAGTCCTAAAGTGATATGGGTTATGAGTATACGGGCAAGCCTATGGTATTGGTCATAATGCATGAATGTCATTTGTGAGAGTGACCATGCTCGCATAGTCCCATGGCTAAATTCTGGAATCTTCATTGAGTGGTAAAAGGGACTTCTTTCTTGTAAGGGCATTTGCATTGCGCGGTCAACATTTTACTTATTTAGTGATTGTGGATTGTTGATTTTCCTTTGCTTGTCATAGTTGGATTGTCAAATGTATCAATATGATTTGCTTTGCTAAATAACTACATGATCCTATTTTGAAAAAGTTGATATGGGTACCTAAGTTGGATTTGAGTATGGTATATGTCATTATGTTGATTGCTATGTGTTGCTTTATTATCTATTTAGATTGAGTCGTCTCTTGATGACAAACAATAATGTTAAGTTGAGGGTGTTGATGTGCTGTCAAAATACAGCACATTTGATGCCTAAAACTTAGGATTTTGTGTGTTTTCAATGCGACTTTTATGATTTTTTTAATGTTATTTTGTGTTTGTTTTTGTAGGAAATACAGGTTGGCTCAATTTTGGAAAAAGTTGTAGATTTTTGCTAATTTTAGGACCTACAGGACCCTCTACAAGTCGTAGTCCAATCTACGAGTCCTAGAGGTGGTCTTGTATGTACTTTTAGTGTTCATAAGAAAAGTTTGAAAATATGAAGTTCAGCTATACGAGCCCTAGGTACAAGCCATAGTCCCTTCTACAGGTCGTAAAGGATGGTGTCAGAGCAAGTTCCAGTGTTGATCAAGATTGGACAAAGGAATGCAAATGTGGACTACGAGAAGGCAGTACGAGTCATAGACCAAACTATGACTTGTAAAGATGTATCATAGCATTGAAGTCCAAAATGCAAGATACTAACCACGAAAGCCCAATTATGGCTCGTAGGGCACACTACGAGTCATAACTATGAGTCGTAGCAGATGCCGATCAATTTTTCCACTTGACTTAGGAACTCATTTGTAAATACTATAAATAGTATATTTTATGTTTTTAGCAGGAGTTTTAAAGATTTTTTGAAAGAGTATAATAGAGAGTCTTAGAGAGCACAAAAGTTTAGAGTAGTTTTTAGGGTTTTATTTTTGGAGACTCAATTTTGGAGATTAGATTCGCTTGTGGATCCACTTCATCTTTCAAGCTTGTGATTCTAAATACAAAGTGGATTTTTATTATTCTTCATTCTCTTTGGGTAAGTGATTAACAATGTCTTCAATATTCATTGTTCATTTGTTTGTCCAATCTATGAGTAGCTAAACCTACAACTTGGGATTGTGTGAACCATGAGAATCTAACTTAGAAAATCCGGTTTATTCGCACTTCTTAAGTTGGGTATTTGTATGTATTAGCCATTTTTCTTCATTTTGCATGTTGTTTAATGGTGTCCAACATTAAACCCCACCTAATGTCATAATCTCGATCCAGGTAGTAACGAATAGGAAAAGGGAATGGTTAGCAGAATTCGATTATGTGTTCTCGTCTAATCAACCGAACCCGACCAAGGAGAGGTTGACTATGGGTAATGGTTAGTTTGACACACTATGGAGGTCGACCAAGCCCCATAGTGAAATTCGACCTTCACCTTCAGAAGAGGGCTGGAAGAACCTAAACTATCATCCTGCATGTAATGTCCTAAATGAGGTTGTGTTATCTAGGGTGTTTAAGTTAGTGAATCATAGGGAACACAATTACCCAAGTTGCTCTCCAATTTGATTGTCTCTCCTTTTTATTAGTTTAGTTTAATTTTTTATCAATCATTGCAAACCTCCCCTCCCCCCCCCCCCGCCCCCCCCCCTTTTTTTGAAAAACAAGGTGTTTGTTTTTTTATT
>JAOTQR010049792.1:2761-14690 GCA_025774065.1 Solanum ossicruentum
TGGAAACTCTTCTCACTTTCATCGATCAACATGAATTTTTCCTTCTTTTGTGTGAACTTAGCCACAAGAGAAGTTATAGAAGAGAACCCATTTACAAACCTCTTATAATAACCCGCAAAACCCAAGAAACTCATAATGTCCGATGGAGTCAAAGGTCTAGGACAATTTCTAATCACCTCTGTCTTCTTAGAATCCACCTTAATGCCATCATCACCCGCACCACATGCCCTCGATAACCAACCTCTTTCAACCAAAACTCATGTTTTTCATATTTAGCATACAACCTCTTCTTGCTCAAGATTTGTAACACTACTCTCAAGTGAATCACATTCTCCTCCTTACTATGGGAATAAATCAAGTGATCATAAATAAAAACCACGACAAAAATACAAGGTAGGGTTTAAAGAACCAATTCATGAGATTCATAAAAATAGCCAGTGCATTGGTCAACCTAAAGAACCATAAACTCCAAATGACCATACCTAATTCGAAAAGCCTTTTGGGAATGTCACACTCCCTCACTTCCACTTGGTGACACCCGGACTGATTATCAATCTTAGAAAAGTGGCTAGCTCCTTGAACCTGATCAAAAAGCTCATCAATTCTTGGTAGAGGGTACTTGTTATTTATAGTGACTCTATGAAGTTGCCGATAATCAAAGCACACACTAAGAGAACCATCCTTTTTCTTCAGAAATAACACCGGTGCACACCAAGGTGACTTGCTAGGCTTTATGAAAACCTTCTCCAACAAATACCTCAATTGTTCCTTCAACTCCTTCAACTCCGTCGGGGCCATATGGTAAGGGGGAATAGAAATGGTTAGAGTTTCGGGAAGGAGGTCTATACCAAAGTCTATTTACCTTTTTGGAGGAACACCAGGAAGCTCATCAAGAAAGATATCAAGAAGCTTATTAACCAACGGAACTGGCTCAGTAGGAAGGATTTTAGACTCCACATCCCTAACCCTCAGAAGATGATAAAGACGAACCTTGGAAATCAATCTTTGGGCTTTAAGGCAAGAAATGAACCTACCCTTGACCACCACAACACAAATTTCCTACCCAAGGATGGGCTCATTAAGGAATTGGAATTTAACCCTACGGGTTCCACAATCAATAGAAGCATAATATGATCAATTCGAAGAATGACATCAAAATCCACCATATCTAACTCAACAAAATCACAAGGCAAGATTTTATGCAATATGAACACGGGGCAATTATTATAGACTCTTCTAGCAATAATGGACTCACCAATGGAGGTTGACAATTCATAAGGTCACACAACAATTTGGGAATAACATGAAGCTTTTTGGCAGCAAAAGTATTAATAAAAGAAAGAGTGGCACCTGGGTCTATCAAAGCATACACATCAAAATCAAAAGCTTTAACATACCTATTAGGCACCATGCCAAGTCTAGTGACCCCTAGAGGGGTATTGTCGAGAATGTTGACGGTCATCCCTATAATCCTTTTCAACCCATGGACAATGTATTGACTTATGAAAATTTGCACCCACTCGGAACTTGCACTTAAACCGGCTAAACAACCTCTTGAATGGTACCTCCCATACTTGTGGCTTGTAGGAGAAGCTTGAACGTCAATACCCTTGCCTTTCCTTTGGGTATATGGACAATCAACAATCTAATGGCCCATCTTGCCACAACAAAAGCATATATCCCTGTTCCTCCAACATGTGCCACTATGGTTTTACCACATTTAGGAACCTAGGATTGGTCACTCCACCATTACTACTAGGCTTAGAACACGAAAGCCTACCTTCAAGTTGAGCCATTCTTCTCCCTTCCTTGGAGGCCAGGGGACAATCCCTCATCTTATGCCCAACACCACCACACTTGAAATAACCCTCAATTCCTTCCAAACACTCCCTTTGATGTTTTTGCCACACGCTTGACAATTGAGGAAGTGGGTCCTTTCGTTGTTGTACTTGGGCAACGGTAGATTAATAGAACACAAAACACCCTCAACTCGGTCCCTCTTAGCCTCTTTCTCTCTCCCCCCTCTTATCATTTGAGATCTTAGGGGCACCTACTCATTGGTTGAGTTGAATGGTCACTTCTTTGGCCAATAGCCATATAGCATTATGAACCTCCATATTTATCATGTCACGCTTAGGGAGTCGACCCTCAAGAGAGAGATGGTTACCATCCCATTCACCATTCCGAATAACTTAGGACATTTTCTGAAATGTAATTGTTAAGAATCAATAATAAGCCTTAGAAGACTTAGGTCTACTACACGACATATATCATGAAGAAGTGGAACATTTCCTAAGATTCCTCATAGCCTCCTGCTCATAGTTGTACCGCACTTCATAACCATGAATAAGACTCTAATCGATGCGGTGTGTTGGATTTCGAGGACCATTAACAACCTAGTGCTCTAATATCATGTTTTTCATGACCCAAGCTTAGGGCCTATACGTGACATGATGAATAGGGACCCGGAAAAACCCCAAAACAATCCCCTTAACATATCATTCACATATCCTTGGTTGCAGAAGCAAAATAAATAACATAAGATATATAAAAAGGGAAAACGGGACTAAGAGAAGTTTATGATAAACAGAAAACATTCAAGAATCACGCTCATAATATAAGTACATCAATTGTTCAAACAACACCTCTAACATATATTGGAGCGGGGCCCAAGACACTTTTCAGGATCACCCTCGTAGTATCAAGTGTTCAACACAAAGAGATATCAAATAGTAAGAGTAGCATAGCTAGTTTCCCCGAACCTGAGGACACCCCAAAGCTTATCATTCAAAATGCCAAAACTAGTCACGTGGAGGATGACCGAGATGTACTCCGATCCCTACATGGTAACATCATTTAGGCATAGAGTATGCGTTAGTATGCTAGAATGTACTAAGTATGCCAGATGCAACATAACAAGACTTATGCCGACATAGTCAAAATGCACATAAGCAATGGATAAGTATAATATCAATATGGCATGCATGAGTAATGCTTGAAGTAAAACATATTTGAGAAGCATATAACTTGCAACATATATATATATTACATGTGTAGGAAGAGACCATAACCACCATTGACCAAGCAAATTATTACTTGGAATCCAAGGCATGTCACACCATTGGGAGGTGATTGAGGTATCCACCCCTCAACATGGTGGTATGGGCATGTCACACCCCAACAAGGTGATCGAGGTATCCACCCCTCAACATGGAGATATGGGCTTGTCACCCCTCATCAATGTGGTTGAGGTATCCACCCCACAACATTGTGGTATGGGCACGTCACCCCCCAACAGGATGGTTGGGATATCCACCCCTCAACATGGTGCTATGGGTATGTCATCCCCAACAAGGTGGTCGAGGTATCCACCCTCAACATGGTGGTATGCGCATGTCATCCCCCAACAAGGTGGTCGAGGCATATTACCCCCTCAACAAGGTGATTGCGTATGTCACCCCTACAAGGTGTGTAACACTATCGATAATATTCATGAATTCAATCCATACATACAAACCCTTGATCATCATAAAGTCACTTGACTTATAAACCATATTTGAGAATCCTTGTTAAGGCATTTTATGTAACACTTTGCGGGTTCATAATGCTTGTTCAAAAACATACAATTCAAGAGTGAAATAATATGAGAAAACTCAATGTAAATCAATCCACCAACATATAGTAAAACCCTCATATAAGATATTGAAATCCAAAATCAAATCTCATAACAGATTAGCTTCGTAACTCAAAACATGCATAGTCTTAATAGACAAAATCAATTCATAGTATAAGCTTGGAATTGTTAGACATGAATAATCAATCAACATTTCATGAAACCCCAACATAATTTATGATAAAAGTACATAATAGGAGATACCCATAGATGGAATAACTTTAAAACATGTAATTTTCATTAAAAAGGAGGATTGGGCTCCATGGGTGAAAGGATCCAATAGGTGAAACCCACATACCTTAAACTTGGATTTTCTTGATGTAGACTTGAAGCTTGGATTGAGTTCTTGTGATATGAAATTATGCTTGAGACACTTGAATTTTGGTGAAATATTTGGTTAAGTCTAGGAGAGGGTTTTGAGAGGTTCCTGGGTGATATAAAGCAGAAAATAGCTAAGTATAAGTATTTTCATGCATAAACAGGCATGGGACTGTGACCCCAAAGCCCTTAGGTCCAAACAAAAAATTAAGGAAAAATTAACATTTGTCCATGTCTGGTTGGTGACGCGGACTCAACATGGAGGAAAAAATTATACTACTCTGCTCCCCAGGCCTGTCGCGGCCTGGGTGCAGATAGACACTATTTTGCGAAAATTATTCTTCGCTTGTGGTCCTATAAAATAAGGATTATACCCATCTCCCTCTCAATTTTTTCCCTAATCTAGAATATAAAGTTAGATTTTATATATCACACATGGTTTTGAGATTTATGAAAATTACGATTATGGGAATTTCTGAAGCATATTTTTTGGGCGTTTTAATGATGAAGTGGCGGGTATCCTTTCAAAATGCATATGGGTCTACTTAGGACTACTGTTATAAAGGTTATGGAAACTAAGGTCGAAAGTTCAATAGGGATGAGACTTTTCGAGAAAACAATAGAGGAGGCTACTACAACAGGAACAGGGGTCAGCATAGAGATGCTGATTGACGATGCAGAGATGCTTACAGAAATGGTCTATATCTGCCACCATATAATAGAAATTCTGGTGCTAGTGGCTCTCTAGTTGAAGAGATATTCGACAGACTGTTGAAGAAGGCTAACTCTCAAGATATGACCTTAAAGGGGATAAAATCTTACAATCCTAGTATTAATAAGAAAATTGAGTCTCATTCTGTGTCTATCAAGTAACTAAAGCAACATTTTGGTCAGGTGACAACTTAACTAGTGTCAGAAAGGTACAATGCCTAGCAACAAAATTTAGAACCCAAAGAATGAAGGGCAGTGTATGGCCGTGACTACACGTGTTGGAAAACAGACCATTGACCCTCCAATGCTAGTTGATGATGAAGATGTGCATGAGGAGATAGCTGAGATCAAATAACTAGAAACTAGAAATTTGTATGACAAGGACGGGGTGAGTGATGTAGTGATGACATAGTGGATGTTGAAACCCATTCATAGACCTCCCTTTCCTTTCCTTCAAAGACTTAAAAAGATGGAGAAAGATGGTAAATTCCAGCACCTTATCTCTATTTTAAAACAAAACTCCATCAACATTCCCCTCATTGAAGCATTGGAGAAAATGATATGTATGAAAAATTCATAAAGGACTTGGTCACCTAGAAGCGGACTGTGAGCCAAGTGCTGTCCCAAGAGCTTCTGTAATGTATTACAATAGCTACACAATCTTCAATACAGAAGCAAGAAGATCACGTAGCCTTCACTATACTATTCACCATTGGATATGTTGAATTCGCATAAGCATTATGCGACCCAGGATTCAACATCATTCTGATGCCCCTTGCAGTATTCAAGAAGCTAGGAATAGGAGCCCCTACTCCTATAAGCATGCAATTGTTAATGGTTGACAAAACGGTGAAGATGCCTGCGTGGATACTATATGACGTCATTGTCAAAGTAGAGAAATTCATATTCCCACAAACTTTGTGATCCTTGATTACGTAGTTGACTTCGAAGTGCCAATCATCTTGGGAAGGCCTTTCCAAGCCACTAGGCGAGCACTTGTGGATATCGCATCAGTCCAACTCATGTTTAGATTAAATGATGAATAATTTATCTTCAACATCAACTAGTCAATAAAGAGGCAATGAATTTAAGATGGATGTTTGGGCGATTGGTGAAGTCTTAGTAACCAATTTATCGAAGTCATGTAGTGACACAAAATCAGATGCTACTTAGGAGGCAACCCACAATATTTGATGTAATGGTAGTAGTTTTGTTTTATTTTTAGCTTTTGGACTTATAGTTAGTTCAAGTTTAGCATTGTGGCAGTAATTTTTGGACTCTAGACTGGTGGCATATAGGGTAACAATATGTTTTGTGAAAGATGTATAGGTACATGACCAATCCAGTCATCTATGGTTGAATAAGCAACATGAAGTGCTTCTACGACTAGTTCTATGGGCCGTGGTTCATACCACAACCCATCCACTAATTCGTAGAAGATTTCCTATGAGCAAAAATAGTATGTTCTCTAGTTCATGAGCTGACTCCATAGCGAATAAATAAAACTAGGGGTCGTTAATATGACTCATGGACTACAACTAAGTATCTTAAATATTTCTAAGTGTTGGGGGCTTCATGTCACGATCCAAAATAGGGCCTAGACGTGACACGGTGAATAGGAAGCCCGAAGGGTCCCCAAATAAGCCTCTTAACTTATCATTACACATCATTGATCGCAGAAGCATTTAAATGACATAATAGAGTAGAAACAGGGAAAAGATTCCATAACATTATAATCAAGAGACCAAATAGTCAAGGCTCATATCAATGGCACATAACATATCCAACAGTACCTCTACTACATAGATAAGAGCGGGGGCTAACACATAGCAACCAAGCTCACCTCATAGTAAAAAGGGAAAATAAAGAAGAGTGTCTCAATACATAATAAGAGAAACAAGTACTAAGGTCCCAGAAGTGAAGGACTCAACAACTAGCTTGAGTAGTATCAAACTAGCCACGTGGAGGAGCAGGATGATCAACTTGGTCTCCGATCCCTAGATGGTGACATCATTTAAGCAAGAGTATCCGTTAGTGTGTTTGAATATACTAAGTATGTAGTATGCAACGCAACAAGCCATAGGCATCATAATCAAATTGCATAACAATAAGCAATAGGCATAATATAATAATATGGCATGTATGGTCATTGCTTAATTAAACCATGCTTAAGTAACTCATGCTTATATATGATATCATATATGTAGAAGAAACCAAGATAGATTTCCAAATTACAAACCCCTTGGTAGGTTGATGATGATCTCACCCATCACCCGGCGTGTGAGGTACAAACCCCTCAACTAAGTTAGTGGCAATTTCACCTACTACCCCGTTGTGTGAGGTACAAACCCCTCAACTAGGTTAGTGGCATTTTGACCTACCACCCTGGCGTGTGAGGTACAAGCACCTCAACTAGGTTAGTGGCAATTTCACCTACTACCTTGGTGTTTGAGGTACTAAACCCTCAACTAGTTTAGTGGCAATCTGACCTACCACCCTGGTATTTGAGATACTAAAACCTCAACTAGGTTACTCGGATCGGGCATGGTCTAATGCAATACTTTATATAGAATATATCATACACAAAAGATCTTTTCATCATCATATAGTCATTCATATCATATTTCATGCTTTGAACGTTCAATTCCTCAAGAAACCATAACTGGACATTTTATCAAACACTTGGTGGGTGTGTAATGCTAGAATAAAATCATGAAAGTAGGGATGAAATCATACAATAAAATCCATTGTAAAACAATCAATTAATACCTTGCAACACCCTCAAGTAATATACCTCAAAACCCCTTATCAAATCTTATAATAGATCCAAGATTTATAGCTCAAAACATAGTAAAACAGTCACAAGTTCATATAGCTTTAACATAGTTCATAGACATGTTCATACTAGTAAATCCATTTGTAAAATCAATTTTAAATAATGCAAATTGAGTAAAAAGGGGAATAGGGCACCACAGGTGAATGGACCAAATGGTTGAAACCCATATACCTTAGCTTTGAAGAAACTCTTGATGAAGATTGAAAATGAAGACTTGAAGCTTGAAGGAAATCCTTAGTTCCAGATGAGGGTTTGAGACTTGAATTTAGGAGTGAAAAATATGGCGAAGTGTTTGAGTGAGTATTGGGGAATGTTTAGGATTATATGAGGGTGAAATGGATAGGTATAGGTAGATACACGTTTGGGAACACTTAGGCCCAAGACCAAAAAGTCTTGGATCGCACAGAAAAATAACGAGGCACAAACTACAGAGGTAAGCATCGCAGAGCTGTTGCGGAGACTAAATTAACACATGTACACGAAAGAGGCGTATGGCGGTACCACTGCGAACAGACATTGGATAAGCATTTTTAGAAAATTGAAATTTCTATTCCTTTGCTCTTAAATCGGGGTTTGACCCATCTTCCTCTCAAAGTGACCCCCTGTTCAAGAATATGATGCCAACATTTTGAAATAACACATGAATTTTGAGATATATGGAAATTATGATTCTGGGCACTTCCGAGACACATTTTCGAGCACTTTTTGGGTTTTTTCAATGTCTCCCCCTTGGGTATATTCGTCCCCGAATGTCAAAAAAACGTACATGAGAAGAGTGATCATGAGCCAATTAGGCCCAACAAGAATGCAACATTACATTATAAACACTATTTTTAAAATCTCAACATATGGGTAAAATCATCATAAACTTGCCAACATTAACATGAATGCATATGAATGACATGAGGGCTAAACATAAGACTTGGAATCATAGAAAAGACTTGACATGTCATCCTGAGCTTGAAAAGAATGAAAGAAATATAGATATTGCTTCTCCATGTCCGTACCGGCTCCCCGAGTAACAAATACGTATAGACGACTCTTCCAAAGGGCCTTGACGAACACTACATCCTCATCAATCAACTTCTCTACTTTTCCATCTAACACCTCTACTGGGACCTCCTTCTAAGCCAACTTATTCTCCACCTAACCCACAACATCAAAGTGTTCTATAGCTCTAGAGTCACCAATATATCCCCTCAATCTAGAAGTATTAGGAACCAGACAAACCATATCTATATCTATTATCCATAGGAAATTCCCATTTGTATACAACCTTACCAATCTTCCTCTACATTCTATAAGGACTAATAACCATAAACTCATTTTGTCCACCTTAATAACACATAGTCCACTTGGTACCATGAACCACCATCTCCCCTTTGAGAGACAACCTCCACTCTATCACCTTCCACCCAAAACCTTCAACTCTAATAAGGCAGAATCAAAGCCTTGCTTAATCTACACCTCTTCAATCAAAGAAGATTTGGAACCTTAAAGAATACAACTCTACCATGCTCAACTTCCTCCAACCTAAGCCCCAATCTTGCCAACCGATGGATCTCTCTAGTCACCCCTTTGCCACCATTATCAACATATGCTAGGCTACTCACAGGGACCCTACATAGAATACCGACCATAACATTAGTCTTACTAAGGTGATAATGCACACTCATATCATGATCTTTAACGAGTTCTAACAACCTTGTTGTTGCCCTCAACTCACACCTATCATATTTAGCAAATAACCTCTCATCTCCAAATACTTGCAACGCTTACCCCCAAATGGTTCACAAGCTCTAAATAAGCCAATACTCCACTACTAAAAACCACCACAAAACATGTCAAGGTAGAGTTTTAAGACCCTATTCATGAAACCCCAAAACAAAGCTGGTGCATAAGTCAACCAAACAACTCCATCAATACTAATAATGGTCACTCTTCGTCCAAAAGGACACTTGGGGATATCACCTACCCTCATCCTCATTCTAGAACAAAACCCAAACCTCAAATCAACCTTAGAGAAGAGACTAACCCATTGTAGTTTCCCAAATAGATCAACCATCCTTAACCATCACATCACAACCTTATGGGTTCTATACACATCTAAAGCTTTCTATGCAAGTAGCCAAACCACCCCAAAACATCCAACACCCCAAACTAAGTCCAACCAAGATCACAAGACAAGGCTCTACGCAGCATAACATGGGAAACCCTCATAGACCCCTTCTAGCTACAACCATCTGGGTCACACACATGAGTCCTATTAGCACAAAGGAATAACGTTGGTCACAATATTAGCCTTACTTAGGGTCAACAATGACATAGGAGAAGTAATATAAGATAGCCTATTCACAATCTCCAGTATTAGCCCGCTAAGCCCAAGAAGCTGCTAATATTCAATGGGTTCAAAGGTCTAGGCCAGTCTCTAATCACCTTCGTCTTATTAGGGTCCACCTTAATACCATCACCCGACACCACACGACCTAGAAAGAAAACCTCTTACAACCAAACTCCTACTTCTCCTATTTAGCATCCAACTTTCTTCCTAAACTTTGTAGTACTACCCTCAAATGACTCATATACTCTGCTTCATTAAGGAAAAGAACCATCATGTCATCACCAAACTACCATAATCCTAATAGAGTAGGGACTAAAGATCTTACTCATGAGACTTATAGGCATAACCAGTGTACTAGTCAAACCAAAAGACACTACCCCAAATCTAAATTATCAGAAAGGGACATTCAAGGTCTCATCTACCACCACCAGCAACTCTAATTACAAAATAACATAGGTTCAATACCTCTAATTCTCATAATATAATAAAATGCAACCCCTTAGAGGCCAATTATACCTCATGACAAGAAATGGACCTACCTCCCTTGCTACCCTTTGACAACCTCCCACTCAAAGATAGGCTCATTAGGGATTCGGGATCTAACTCTATGGGTTCTACCACCCATGAAGACACAACATGCATACATCTGTTCCATTCCTATGATGACATAAAAATCCACCATGCCAACTCCAACAAGCAACAAAACAAGACCTAATGCAATACAACCCCGGATTAACACCTATGAACCTTCTAGAAACAATATACTCAACAAAAGGGTAGAAACCAAAGGTCCACACAACAACTTGGTCACCCAAGAAGCCCCACTAGCAACCAAAAAGAATAGGGAAGAAATAGTGGTACACCGGGCCTATTAATGCATGCACAAAAATGACAAGGAAATTTCAAGTTACTAGTAATAGAATTGGGCATCTAATCCCCTCCTTGATCAACTTGATCAACATGACCACCTCAATCCAAAAGTTGACCACCCTTCCTCTTCGTTCGAACAAATGGATAATCCACTAGCTTGTGATCCACTTTACTACATCCAAAGCAAGCATTAGTATCCCAAGCAAGCACTAGTGTCCCTCTAACATGGGCCACCATGGGTCTTCCCACACCCTCGATACTTGGGATTAATCATCCTACCATCACCTCCTTTCAGTTGAGCAAGAGGACAACCACTAACTTCGTGCCCAAATGCACCACAACCCAAGCAAGCATTAGACTTCTTTAAACTTAGGTCACTATGGCCCTCCCCACACTTTCGGTATTTAGGGCTTACCACCCCCTCATCACCTCTTTTACCCCTTTTATGCTTATGAGGACACTCCTTTATTGTATGACCCATCTCCCCACAATGATAACAAGCATTTGTACCTTTCAAGCATAGGCCATCATGGCCTTTACAACATTTTGGGAACCTAGCATATGGCACCACACCACCTCTATCTCTCCCTTTGGAACTTTGGAACATACCCTCAACATGGGCCCTCTGGGCCTCACTACCTTTTCCCCTACCACTAGAAGTCTCGGGAGCATTCATTTGTTGATTGAGTTGAGTTGCCAATGTTGTCTCCGCTTTGGCCATTACCCATACAGCATTACGAACCTCCATATTCGATATACACCATCTTGAGTAGCTTGAGACATATCCTAAAATGTAATGGTTAGGGGTTGGCAATAAGTTCTAAGGGATCTAACTCTATCTCACGACATAGATTATGAAGAAGTGAAACATTTCCTAAAATGTCTCAGTCTCCTAGCCATAGATGTGGTGCACAACACATCCATGAATAAGACTCTAATCGACGTGATTTGTTGAAATACGAGGATCTAACAACCTAGTGCTTTGATAAAAATTTTTTCATGACCAAAAACAGTCACGACCCAAGCCTAGCCTAGACGTGACACGGTGAATGAGGAATCTGAAGAAACCCCAAAAAAACCTTTTAACTTGTCATTTCACATCATCGGTCATGGAAGCATATAAAAGACATAAACATTAAGAAGAGGGGCAAAGACACTAAGGGAAAAACTTGCATAACAT
>JAOTQR010049803.1:0-30449 GCA_025774065.1 Solanum ossicruentum
AGGGTAGCTTGCTTCTAGGCAGAAGCTTTGCGTCTCACACTTTGATGAGTGGAACCTCTTGTCCCCTCTAATCCGCTTGCCGCACCCTCAAGAAAAATACATCAAAAGCCCTCATCAAACCTTACAATAGATCCAAGATTTATAGTTCAAAACATAGCAAAACAGTCACAACTTTACATATCTTTAACATAGTTCATATACATGTTCATACTAGTAAACCCAATTGAAAAATCAACTTTAAATTATGCAAATTGAGTAGAAAGGAGGTTAGGATACCATGGGTGGAAGGAACCAATGGCTAAAGCCTACATACCTTATCTTGGAGAAACTCTTGGTGAAGATTGAAAATGGAGGCTTGAATCTTGAAGGAAATCCTTAGTTTCGGATGAGGGTTTTGAGACTTGAATTTAGGAGTGAAAATTATGGATAAGGGTTTAAGTAAGTATTTGGAAGTGTTTATGATGATGTGAGGGTGAAATATGACTAAGTATAGGTAAAAAATTATTTGGGAACACTTAGGCCCAAGACTTAGAAGTCTTGGACCTAACTAAGAAAACAGTCCCAAAATAACATAGGTGTGCATCACGGAAGCAACACACAAACCTCACTATTTTTAGCCAGTCTGAAAAATCATAATTCGATTTTGTTACTTAAAAATTAGGGTTAGACCCTTTTACCCCCTAATTTTTACCTCTTGAACAAGAATATGAAGTTGGATTTTTGATATCACGCACGGGTTTTTTAATATATGAAATTTAAAATTTTTGGCATTTCGAGGCATATTTCAAGCACTTTTTGGGGTTGTTTCACATGTCACTCATGATGATAAATCCCCTACCATCTCTCTTTGGCCCTCAATTCAACCCATCAACGTACATCCCCATCCTCCCCCTCATATCAACAATCATATCCAGAGTATAGCAGGATAATTGTGTGAACTTCAGCCCATACTCTTGTACAGTCATAAAACCCTATTTCAAGTTCAAGAACTCTCTTACCTTCACCTCTCTTCTTTCCCTTGGGAAGAAAAGCCCCAAGAAAGCTTCCTCATACATAGCCTAAGTCATCATGGGGGCATTCTCTATGGTACCCTTCTTCCACTGATCATATCACAGTCTAGCCACACCCTTCAGTTAATAAGCAGCCAGCTCCACTCTGTCAGCATCAGCCACAGGCATCACTCGGAACACTTTTTGAAGCTCCTCCACATAGTTCTCAGGATCCTCAGTGGATGCAGACCCTGTGAACTCAGGTGGATTCATCCTGGAGAATTCCCAAAAACTAGAAGTATCATGGGCATCCTGTCGGGCTGCTCCTTACCTCGCAGCTGGTGTTGTGACAGCCTGGACTAGAGTTTGAATAGCCTGGTGAAGCTTAGCATTGGAGACCTCATCTTGCGGGGAATGCGAAATAGGTACAACTTGTTCCATGGGCTCCTCATGTCCTTGAGGCTCAGGTGGACTGAAAGTCTGTCTGGCGGGATGTCCTCTACCTCTGAGGGCACTTCTCAGAGGCATGATCACAATTCTACAACACGCAAAGCACGAATTAGAATAGAACTTTCATAGAGTATAACTCTATAGCAGGATTTATAACATAAATGAAGGAAAACAATTACTAATGTTCTATAGCCTCCTGCTTATTAAGTGTGGTCGACAACCCACAAACAAGACTCTACTAGACAAGACTTCATAGACTCCCTAGGACACTTGAACTCGTGCTCTCATACCAAGTTTGTTACGCCCCTGGCGGGGACCCAAGATGTGGCCGGCACCCAGAGACTATTTCTAGTCTCCAAGCGAACTACTTGGCCTCATCACATTCATTCAATCAATCATTTTACTAATCAGCGGAAGTTAATAGAATGTAAATGGGCACATCTATCATCTAGTATCAAAAAAATAGTATAAACGAAAGGTTAGTGGAAAGAACTAGCTCACAATCTTAATAATCAACATCTGACTCTAGTCTATGAAGCCCCTACCACTATCAGGTGGTGCCAATGATAGACTCATGGCTACCCTAATCAATATAAAGTTGATAAATGTCTGACTCTAAGTAAGATGAAAATAACGTAATGAATCCTTAGAAGTAGGGGAGGCTCACCAATCAGCTGAACGTCCAAAGATCCGCAATGCCTGCTGATGATCTCAATCCTATGTATCTATATCATAAAATAATGCAGTGCTAGAGTGACATTAGTACGTGGAATGTATAGTATGTACAATAGCTGAATAAAACCCAAAACAGGTAGAATAATATAGAATAAGAACTAATTCAATATAGAAACTAATCAATATGTCAAATGTCTATCTAAAGAAAGAATAAAGAGTAGACAAATGACCCATCAACCAATCAACTTATCAATCAAATCAGACTCATCTAGAGGGACTCACCTCAACTCATTTCATCTCATCTCATCTCATATCATATCATCTTGACTCAGAGTACTTAGTTTGGGAACTTTCTGAAGTTTCTCTTATCCGACAACAATCACTTATGAGCTAGTGATTATACAACAATCATGCTAATGTTGCCATAGCTGTTCTGTACTTGCCAAGTAGAGAATGAATCGAAACCATAAGAACAAGTCCAAATAGAGACAACCATCTATGAGTCCTCTATTGATTTCAGGGACTTAAAATCAAAGGGAACCTCAACTTAATATGATGTGATGGTCCTAACCCTTACCTACAATCAGCTATGTAGTTTGACAAATGTGAGTTCGTTTAACTCTTACTCTTTCAGTGCGTGATACCCCTCCTATGACTCAATGCTCATAAAATAATCCATCCAATCACACTATCTCGATCAAATCATATCAATCAGCCTCATGGAAGCACAATCTTTCAACCAATCTCATAGAGACTCTAATCATCTCATCTATCAACATCTCAATCAATAACTTAAGGCTTAGAGCAATCATAATGGAACTATCAAATTGAAAAATCTTTAGAGTTAACTTATGGAGTCGCAAAGGACTATTAAATTCTATCGACTCATCATCATTCTCACATAATTACAATCACAATAGATATTCTCAATCAAGGCTCTAGACTCAATTTCTATCTTCATTCATGCATGCTTTCAATAGTTAATATGTAGGGTTTATGCAATAATTCATGTAAAGAATTCAATTCGAGAAAACAAGTCTATGATGATCATTAACATATGAAAATATATGTAGTAAATATAATCTTCAAGAAAGTCCTTCAAGAAACCATTTAAAAATCATGCATGTAGACTCATAAACTTTTAACTCTCTTATAATACCATCAATGGAGCATATGGGAGAACAATATCATGCTTTTTGTTTAGCCTTAATAAAGCTCTTTCAATCAACTGTCAAGAATCCTCCTTGAATTCTTCAATCTTAATGTTCTTCTCTCTTCTCTCTTCTCTCTCAAGCCCTAACTTTCAATTGTTGTGAAAAAGGACTTAGAATGGAGTTTTCAACCTTATTTACTCATCAAAATGACCTTAATTAATTGTGTTTTGAGTTTAGAAAGGATTGGGAATTGACTGAAATTCCCCTCAGTTTAAAGGAAAAAGTTCATCCCGAAGTTGCCCAGTCCGCATTGCGGACCTGTACAATTCCTTTCCGAAATTTCTTGTTGAAAATAATTTAAAAAATCAAAGTGTTGGTTCACGTCCCTGGCACATCGGACCTTGGGCGCACACAAACAATGTTTCATAATTAATTATAAAAAATTATTTTTCGATCCAATGGCTCTAAAATTCGAACGAGGCCATTTTTCCACTTAATTTTTTATGCTGATCGCAAATCTGGTCTCGGATTTTCTATTAGAGTTTGGAAAGATGCGTTATGCACATGATTCCATTCTAGGGCTATTTTGGTAATTTTATTGGATGTTACATAGAGATCGTCAACAGGTGCATCGTTGAGGATATGCGACGTTCAACTGAATTGTGAGCCTCTCCTACTTTGGAGGATCCATTATATTTATTTCATCTTAATTTAGAGTTAAATTTAGTTAGCTTTATTTGGATTTGTGGTAGCCATGAGTCTGTCATTGACACCGCTTGATAGTGATAGAGAGACTTCATAGACTAGAGTCAATTGTTGATTTTTAAGATTGTGAGCTAGTTCTTTCTACTAAACTTTCATTTATATTATTACTTTGAGAGTAGATAGACGTGCCCATTTACATTCTATATGTCTTCCGTTGATTAGTAGAGTTTATTGATTAAATAATTATGATAAGGCCAAGTGATTTTCTTGGGGACTAGCAATAGTCTCTGGGTGCCGGCCACGTCTTGGGTACCCTCTTGGGACGTGACATAAAGCTTTTTTTATAGTGTTTGAACCAAGGTACTAAGCTAATCCTAGTGTCCATTTTAGCTATGAGAATATATTCGAATTTATAATCAATAAACTTTGGTACAAATCATTCAAGCGATGTCTTGATAGTCTTATTACTTAAATTCATAATTGCAACTGTAGCATATACAAGCCGAATCGATCAAATTTCTCAGAATATTATCCTACTATTATGAGCTTATGATAAACCATCCAAAATCAATATTTGAGAATTAGACAACTCTATGTAAGTAATCAATTAAGTCATTTATATAAGGCAATGGTTATTGCATTTTGCTACATTATTTAACTATTTGTAATCAATGTAAATACATGCACTCAAATACCTACTTTTATTTTTCCATAAAGATGTTTTTGTGCAATTTGAGTTCTATAAAGCCCCTTCCAGTAAGTCTGCCCACTATTTCTTGGGTCTCTCAATTCTATTGATGTCATATGATATGAAGGTATAAATTTGGCTATGTATCAGATATTATATCAACACCAAAGTCTATTTCTCTTATAGGTGGTAGTCATGGAAAGTCATAAGGAGCAGATTAAATAAATTCCCTCAGTAACTGTACCTTTTAAAATCGAGGGTGTGATCTCTCATGTCTTTACAATAAATAAGAGATTTCAACAACAAAAATATAGTTTATAACTGATAAGACATTATAATAAGTTTAACCTTATTCATCCTTGTAAATCTTTCTTCTTCTTATTCTTCGACTTCTTATTCGAACAAAATGGGTTCATAAGGCATCTCAACAACTATATTCATTGGAAATTAAGGGTGTTATAAAAAAAAATCCACCTGTATACTGTCCTATCGAAGTTGATCATATCAACGGAAATATGATTATTCATGCTATTCTTTTTTTTTTCAGTTCAAAATTGACAAATTTTACACATGTTAAACTTAATAGGGATCATCTGTAGAACTGGCAACACAAACAGGATACTTCCATACTTGTCCTTGGATTCTAACGCATTAACCTGTATAAGTGTATGCTGATTATTTTTAAAAAGTTTTGACCTTCATGTTTGAATCCTTGGTTGCATGCCTATCACATCCGGCCCTTTTTTTTCCTTTTGGCAAGTTTAGGTTTCAAAAAGTAAATCAAAGTCTTGGTATATGAAGCTATTGTCTTGTTCAAGCAGTTAACTAATGGCTTCGTAAACCTCTAAGCTTGAGGTGTTGTGTATCTAGACAACTCACGAAGTCCTAATGTCATTTATACATTTGTCATCTGTATTAATTTCATGAAGTATATAGGAGGCTTATGCTTGATTATTAGGAAAGAAATGGTCCATAAACATCTCAATGAACTTATTCTCCAAGTGAATGGTGTTGCTCGTATTGACCTTCTTGATAGCCTGATATCATATATTATGCAGCTCATGTCATTTAGTCTGTAAGCCATTAGATTTATAGACCTCTCGCTGTAACATCTAATAGCTCAAGTAAAAGAAAACTTTAAATTTTCCACCTTCTAATCTTTACTTAAAAAAATCTTTTAAGGAAACTTGAGCAGTTTAAATCCATGAACCTTAGAGGCTTTCTGTCTTTAGAAAATCTCAAGAATATACTCTTTCCAGATCATCTGAATCTTTCTAGATGCATGAAGATAGTCTTTGTTGCCTACATTTTCATCTTGCTTTGATAATCTCTTTGGATCATTAAGGGAAAGATAAGTATCTTAACAATAACATTCTCATATTGGTATTATGGCAAAGTAGTACTATGTCAAGAAAAGATATGTTACATATTACACATGTGTTTGAAAATCCTTCATAATGGCATAACACCCTCATTCTACGCATTGTCAACTACTGTAGTTAGGGGTGTTGACGGTTTGGACAAAAATTGATCCAAACCGAAGAATCGAACAAAATCGAACCGACCGATTTTATTTTTGTTTTGGTTTTAATTTTTAAAAAACCGATAGTATTTAGTTTGGGCTTGGATTAGTTCAGAAAAATTGAAGAAATAATCGAACCGAACTGACAAATTATATTCATACATTTTGTAACTATACATATATAATACAATATTTATAAAAATAATTTTTTATTTCTTAATCTACTTATGAAAGCATAAATTCTCAGAACGAGAACATTTATCTTATTAATTTTATGTATATGAATATCTGTGACAATTCTTGGTGGGACTAGAAATGTCACTAGTACTTTCTTCTAGGCAAAAATGGTGAATTTTGAAACTTTTTTCACAATAAATTTAATGACTGAAGGTTTTATAATATCAGTCATTCTAGTTATTTTTTTCGTTTTTAATGGATTGTTGTCACATTTTCTCCATTTTAAATGTATTATTACTTTTATTTTTGTGTATGGTTAATAATCGAGTAATCGAACCCAATTGAAACAAATCAAACCGATAACAACCAAATCGGTAAAGGTATATTATAATTGGATTGGTTTGGTTTTGAGAATTTAAAAATTGAATTAAGTTGGTTTGGCTTCGTTTTTGATCAATAATCGACCCAAACTGACCCGTGAACACCCCTAACTATAGTTCTTCACCTTAATTTGGGAGAAAAGGATGACTAAATTCAAGACATGTGATAGGAATATAAATAGTGCTAGATTCATCTAGTTGGCATGATAGTCACACACACCGGGAGGAATAAGAAAGAAAGTAAGGCACGTCGTACCATGTTCTCATAGAATCACGATTATAGGAATGGCCGGCAACATAACTATTATTGAGGTTCTACCACTTACGTGTACTCCATAAGTCACAAGAATAATCGAAGCTCCGATACCAACTTTGTCATGATGTAACTTAGAATTATGACCGGTACTAGGGAAGAGGATCCCAAAGCAAGTCTTACTAGAATTCTGCAGAATATCGGGCAAGGTTTCCTCTATTTTTATACCTATCCAATTTTTTTCTTGTCTAAGAATTCAACAACACAACTACTAAATATTCAAATAAAGTCATCATATCAATTCTGATCTAACTCCACACCATAATACTAACTCGTCTCCAACAATGGAAATAAACTTAAACTCAGTCACATGCCTAGAATAATAAAAGAATACCCATGATTCTAAATATAGAAATGACTACGAAGCGACTCTAAGAATTCAAAGAAAGTCCCACAACAAAAATAATCTTATTTCCCTACACGAACAAAAGCGGGGTTCAACATGGAATCAACTTGCTACCTCTATTTAGCAAAACCCTCTCCAATCCCACATGTATTCTTGTAAAAAATATAGTGGGGGGTGAGAAACTAGCTCATTGAGTAATAATAATAACCACCACCATTCTAATTAGGGACAAGTCAGAAAATATGCAAGTATTATAGTCAAAATCATATAATAAATGCTCTTAAAAAAATTAATAGCCATATTCAATCTTCTTATCTCATACAAGCGAATCAATTTAACCATTCAAAAATAAACTTAATAAAACACATTCATATCAAATCATATACATATTCGGGAGGTTTCCAAGAATAAACCATGTAATCGGTAATCGGTATATCTATCTTCTTAAAAGAATGGATGATAACTATAAATCTCATATGGGTAAATCCCTATTCGACGGATGTTAGTAACGGTATGCTAGTTCTACTTTCCCACTAGAGAGGCCTCCATCTATAATCGCTAAATACAAGGTGTACCAGGTCTAATGAACCCGTTGTTAGCTACGAGATTCATCAAGGTCTACTCCCATTAAAACTTTTCTTTATAAATCATATAAGCTTTCCAAAGTAGTACAAGGCATTTAAATCTTGTAATCCTATCATGTAAAACTTAATGAAAACAATATAAAAATACTTATATCTCAAGTAACTGTCAAACCCTTTCAATAATGGTAATCATCTCAATTATTAATATACTTGTCTTATAAAATACAAAGAACTATTTTGATATCAAATCAAGTAAAAGGGATTGTCCCATATGCAAATTCAAATCATTTAGTAATAATTCACTTTATAAATCATGTAAATCATAAAACTTATAAAACTCAAATTGCGTTAAGATTACTACTCATAGTACTCCTGTTGAATTACCAAACTTGTCACCCAAGCAATTTGGATGGTTTCCTTTAATCAATCTATAAATCATATAATAACAATCTCATATTAAAGTCCTCATTTAGGCTAATTTCATATTTTAATACTCAGCCCTCAAGGTTTCTTCAAAGGTTCAAAATCTGTCCAGGTATTTGACTTATGCTTTGATCATGCCGAAAAGTCTCATCTCTATTGATTTCACATTTATTTTATATATATCGAATTATCAAAATTTACAATTGTAAGATTATGCACCTCCTATGTTCATGAGAATCTAACAATTTCCTCTTTTCTTTAACCCATAATTTCTTAAACTCTTAATCCCGATTATATAGCCATGAGAATATAAATTAGGTCTAAAGCTAAATTTAGGAACTTACATTCTTCTTATACTTTTCTTATTTATTCAACTCGGGGTCTTGAATTTTTTTCCATCTATTCTACTGCATCTAGAACGTGGCAACAACTATGGAGATTCTTTTCGTTCTCTTCAGGTGGCTGAACAACCCCTTTTTGCTTAAATTCTAATCCTAATATATTTGGCCCTTTGTTTTTTCACGTGTTGGGCTTCCAATGGTTGAGCCTAACTAATAGGAGTTGCTATATACATCTGTTTACAGTTAATTACTTATTTAACCCTCCTTTTTGTTTAAAGATAATTATGCCCCTACTTTAGTGGTGAGGGGTATTATAGTTGTTCGAAAAATACAGACAAAAAAATTATGGAAGCGAAGAGCATTTTTGCTTATTTGATATTTTTTGGTGAACAAGATTCAAAGGATATTTTTGGTACATATACATATATTTTAAATTTAAGATGTACAACACTCAAAAGATTTTATATTTTTGTTTAAAAAAATTTGTGCCTAAACAAACTAAGACACATAAAATGAAATAATATCTAAGGACAAGTTATTGAAAAGAGAACACAACTTAGAGAATTTAAGCATACATATATCATATGCAGAAAGATATCACAAATTGTATTTTACAAAGCAGCAAGTGATGTTCTAGAAAATGATGTGACCATCAAGAAAACCCAAGTACTATCCATGAAACAAATCCTAGATCCAATACACAATGAGCTAAAAGGAAGAAAATCAAATGTAATTGGTAGAAGGTAAGAGAATACTAACTGAAGATGGGAGATTGTAACCAAACTAGTCGATCCTCTATTGCAAAGAAGAGCTCCGACAGGCAACAATGAACCCTTTAGCATTAATACCTTTTTTTTAGTAGCATTAACTTCAACAAAAATAATATTCATCAAAATAAAAACTAATAAATGATCTAAAAATCTAATAAGTTTATAAACAAAATATTTGATCGAATTTAGTGTGAGTTGGAGTTCGAGCTTTCGATGCGGTGCGACACATTTTTTATAGCAACAAAAGGGTCGTTTGGAGCTATTTTTTATAGCTCACGGTGATGGAGTTTTTTGGTCATTTTTGGGTCTATTTGTTTCGAGATTCATTGGTGTTGTAGGTGTGGGCTGGAGATTTGGTGGTGTTGGGTTGCTCAGAGTTGGGATCTTTCGATGGTGTTCGTTGGGATAGGTTACAGTGACGGAGGTTGTGAGTTTTGGGGTGTTTTTTTTGTGAGGCAAGGGGAGATGAATGAGTAACTGGTGGTGCAAGGGGTGGTCAGAAATGCGATCGTTTGGATGGCTTTCTTGGGTGCTACAGTGAGGACCTGATGAGGGAGAAAAAGATAGTGGAGCCTAGTGGCGATGGTGGTTGTTACTATAGCTTGAAGCTCGCTAGCTCAACAAAAATGGCACTGGAGAAAGGAACTTCACCTATTCTAAGAAACAATACTGAGCTTTATGTCCCTTTTAAAAAGAAAGCTACAATAGAAAATAAAAAAGGAAGTTGGGAGTAATGAGTTGATTGTTGTTTGCAAAAATATAGCCTAAAAAATAGATTTAGCAATCAATATTTATTGTTTATCCCTTTAAGGAAATTTGGGTCATTTAATGATCAGACAAGGACCTACCACAATATCTACTCACAAAATTATTTAATTTCACCTAGACTATAGTATCAGAGCACTAGGTTGTTAGATCCTCGGCGTCCAACACACCGCGTCGATTAGAGTTTTATTCATGGTTGTATTGTGCACCACAAATATGATCAAGAGGCTATGAGACATTTTAGGAAATGTTTCCCTTCTTTATGGTATATGTCGTACTTTAGAAGTGAGATGGGGCTTTCCCCTCTAATGAATGTTCTTTGCTCTTTTAATTGGTCATGCCACTTCAAAGAGGAAGGTGAAGGAAGGTAAGTTGAAGGTTTTAATTTTGATAGATCCGAGTTTCACTATTCCCTTCATTATTACTTTTGTGCTAGTGGGCTTCTTGTATGCCCCGAGTTGTTATGTAAACCTTTGGTATTTACCTCTTGGTTGGGCATATTGTTGCTAGAAAGTTCATAGGTACTGTTCCATGTTCATATTGCATTAGGTCTTGCCTTGTGTCTTGTTGGATTTGATGTGGTGGATTTTGATGTTGTACATAGGATGGAATAGTAGCATGCATGTTGGGTCTCCATGGATGGAAGGATCCATAGAGTTAGAACCCGACTCCCTAATGAACCTGTCTTTGAGTGGGAGGTTGTTAGGTGGTAGGTAGCAAAAGAGGTAGGTCCATTCTTTTTTTAAGGTTCAATTGATCTCTAAGGGTTGCCCTATGTTCTTGTTGCATAGAAGTCTTGCCTTGTGATTTTGGTTGACTTAGCTTGATGTTTTAGAGGTCTTGGAGTAGTTTGGGCTACTTGCATAACATGCTTCCAATGAGTGTAACATAAGGTTATAATATGATGGTTGAGGATGGTCGATTTATTTGGTCAACTATAATGAGCTAGTCACTTCTCTAAGATTGATCTTTGGTTCAGGAGTTGCCCCCAAGTGAGGATGAGGGTAGGTGACATCTCTAAGTGTCTTTACAGAGTAGGAGTGAGCATTATTAGCATTGGTGGAGTTATTTAAGGTTGACTATTGAGTTGAGGATTGTGAGTCCTTGTAGAAGGTAGAGGGAGGTTGGTAAGGTTGCATAAGGATTGGAATTACCTAGAGATATGGATACGATTAGTCTGGTTCTTCATGCTTCTAGGTTGATTGGATGTGTTGGTGACTCTAATGCTATACAACTCTTTGAGATTGTGGGTGATGTGGAGGATAAGTTGGCTGAAGATAAGATCCAAGTGGAGGTATCAGATGTAAGGATGGAAAAGTTGATTAATGAGGATGTGGTGTCCGTCAAGGCCCTTTGAAAGAGTCGTCAAGTCGAAAGTATCTTTCGGGGAACGGAGCAGGCATGAGGAGCAATATCCATATTTATTTCATTCTATCCAAGCTTATGATAACATGTAAAGTCCTTTTATGATTTCAAGTCTTGTGTTTCAGCCCTTATGTCATTGCATGCATTCATGATTATGTCGACAAGTTCATGATGATTTTAACACTTGTGTTGAGATTTTGAAAATGATGTTTAAGCGCATTGTTGCATTCTTGTTGGGCACTGATTTCTCCATAATTACTCTTCTTACGTACATTTCTTTGACATTCAGGGATGAATATTCCCAAGGGGAAGATATTCACACGACCCTAAAAAGTGCCCGAAAATGTGCTTCAAAAGTGTCCGAAATTGTAATTTCTATATATCTCAAAATTCATGCATTATTTCAAAAGTTCGACTTCATATTCTTTTTCATGGGGCAAAATGGAGTGGGAAATGGGTCTAATCCAAATTTTAGAGCAACCATAGCAAAATATGAATTTTCAAGAGAACATGAAAATAGCAGGCCTGCAGGTTTGTGGCACGACACGCCCTAGTGTTAAAATGTGCCAGTTTTTAGTCTCGGTCCAAGACTTTTAAGTCTTGGGCCTAAGTATTCCCATATGTGAAATATCTCTACTTAGCCTTATTTCACCTTCATATCATCCAATACTCTCTCAAACACTTAGTCTTATATTTCTCTCAAGATTCAATGCCAAAACCCTCTCTGGATCTTAAGGATTCAAGTGCTCATTCAAATTAAAGTCAAGCTTATTTATGTCTTTTAAGACCATCATGGGGCCCTTACATCAAGCCAAGTTCAAAGGAATTTCCGTCGACTAAATTTTGCACAAGTACCGGTAGGAGGGGCAACTTTAAAGCGTCATATCTCTTAACACAAAAAGAATTGGGTGGCCCATGACTCACCAAATTAAAGCTATTTGAATTAGCTTTTTTTCTAACACACTTGATTTCACCTTATTTAAAGTTCAGATGAAGAAGTTATGCCCATTTTTATAGAGCTCGTACTTGCAGGGGTATATGCGGGTTTTTGCCAAATTCCGTTCTGCAAACACTAATACTTTATGCTTCTGAACATCTTCTTTCAACTGAAGGAGGATAAGATCCCTATCTTGCTTTTCTTTTACCTTCTCCACCAAAGATGACTCCGCCCTATTTCTGATAGTAGCACCATCTTCGTCAGAATCTTCAATCTATATCCCCAAATGGGCTAGTCTATGCACCGCTTTAGCCAATACTTTCTTTTTGTCCTCGATATGAGTTGTGCTCCCCATGGTCAACCTGCTAAGAGCATCAATAATTACATTTGCTTTAGCTAAGTAATTGAGGATATTCATGTCATAGTCTTTCAACAACTCCAACCATCTCATCTGCCTCAAATTCAGCTTCTTCTGGCTGAATACATACTGCAAGCTCTTGTGGTCTGTAAACATATCTACATGCCCACCATAAAAATAGTGTCTCCATATCTTTAGAGCAAATACCACAGCATCAAACTCAAGATCGTGAATTGGGTAATTCATCTCATGAGTCTTAAGCTGTCTGGAGGCATATGCTATCACCTTGCCTCTATGCATCAATACATATCCCAACCCAACTCTGGAAGCATCAAAATATACCACAGAGCCATCAGCTCCCTCGGGTAGGGATAAGACCGGGATTGTAGTCTGCCTAGTTTTCAACTCTTAAAAATGCTTCTCACAAGTTTATAACCATAAAAACTTAACCTTCTTCTGAGTCAGCTTAGTCAGAGGAGCTGAGATAGAAGAAAATCCCTCTACGAACCATCTATAGTAACTCGCCAAGCCCAAGAAACTCCTTATCTCTATTGGAGTTTTGGGTCTTGGCCAATTCTTTACTGCCTCAATCTTTTGGGAATCCACTTGAATACTTTCATCAGACACAATATGCCCAAAAATGCCATAGATGCCAACTAGAACTCACATTTGGAAAATTTAGCATATAGTTGTTGATCCTCAAGGGTTTGAAGGATAGTTCAAGGATGGTCAGCATGTTTCTCCTTGTTACGAGATTAGATCAAGATTTCATCTATGAAAACAATGAAAAATATGTCTAGGTACGGCCTCAACACCCTATTCATAAGATCCATGAAGGCTGCTGGTGCATTTGTTAGTCCAAAAGACATAACCAAGAACTCACAATGACCGTAGTGGGTTCTGAAAGTTGTCTTAGAAATGTCTCTTTCTCTAACTTTAAGCTGATGGTATCCAGATCTGAGATCTAGTTTGGAGAAACAAGTAGCACCCTGAAGTTGTCGAATAGGTTATCAATTATGGGAAGAGGATACTTGTTCTTTATGGTGACCTTATTCAACTGACGGTAATCTATGCACATTTGAAGAGAACAATCCTTTTTACTCATGAAGAGAACTAGATCACCCAAAGTTGAGATGCTTTGTCTAATGAAACCCTTATCTAAGAGATCTTTTAGCTATAACTTCAACTCTTTTAGCTACGAAGGAGCCATATGGTATGGAGGAATAGATATGGGCTGAGTATTTATCCCAAAGTCTATCTCCCTATCAGGGAGGACTCTAGGAAGATCCTCAAGAAAGACTTCAAGGAACTCATTCACAACTGGGACAGATTGAAGAGATGGTTCCTCGGCATGAGAATTCTGAACTCTGACTAGGTGGTATATGCACACTTTAGAAATTAACTTTCTGGCTTTGAGATGTGAGACAAACAAACCCTTACGAAACGCTGAGCTATCCCTCTACTCTAAGACTGGTTCGTTAGGAAACTGAAATCTTACTACCCTGGTTCTGCAATCTATGGAGGCATAACTAACATGAAGCCAATTCATGCCTAAGATGACATCAAAATCCACCATGTCTAGGTCAACCAAATCAGCAACGATATTCTTATGATAAACTAAGATTGGACAACCCCTATAAATTCTTTGGGCTAGGATGGACTTCCAGCAGGAGTGGAAACACTAAAAGGCTCAAGAAGACATTCTGGACTGACCCCAAACTTCATAGCTACATAAGGGGTCACAAATCATAATGTGGCACCTGGGTCTAACAATGCATAGAAATCATAAGTAAAGATTTTGAGCATATTAGTAACCACATCTGGTGAGTTTTCCTGCTCCTGTTTGGTGGCTATGGCATATAAGTAGTTTGTGCCCCCTTGCTCCTGATGTAGTGCCCCCCTGAATTGACTTACCCTGCGGTGCTAAAGAAACTGATTGTGATCTATTCTCTCATGTTCTGCCTCCCCAGAGGACAATCCTTCAAGAAGTGTCCCACTTGACCATATTTGAAACAACCATTTGTGCCCATAAGGCATTCTCCTAGATGGGACCTGCCACACTTACCTCAAATGGGATAAGAGTTCGATCCTCGAGCTATGCTGCCCTGTGACTGATTGCCCAGGAACCTACTGTACTATGATCCTTATTCATTCCCGACCCTCAGTACAGGTGTACTAGAAGATAAAGGTGCTGGTCCGGCTGTATTAGGCTGAAATGATAAGATTTCCACTTCCAGCCCCCCTATTACCTGTCTCTTTGCCTGATATCTTGGCTATCTTGCTCCTGAATTCTTCCCTATCCTACATTTGTCCTCCTCTACTTGCTACACATAGGTCATTAAGAAAGCTATGTCCATATCTCCAATTAGCATAGCATTTCTGTCCTCTCTCTTAGTCATCTGAGAGAGTCCTAATACAAACAGGTCCACCCTAGTACGCATGTTTGCCACCATAGTTGGAGCATAAGGGGACAACTGAGTAAACTTGAGGCTGTAATCCCACACACTCATATTCTCTTACTTCAGATTTAGAAAGTCCCTCACCTTAGCCTGCTTCATCTCTCTAGGAGTACTATCCCAGAGAGGCCTCCTTAAATAGCCCCCAACTCAAAGCTGGTGCCACTTCTGCCTTGTCTCCTTTCCACTAATCAAACCAAAGTCTAGCTACTCCTTTGATCTAGTAGGCAGTCAACTCAACCCGCTCAACATCACATATGTGCATGACTTGAAACACTTTCTAGAGGTCCTCAATAATGTTCTCAGAATCTATTTTCATATTGGACCCCCTGAATTCTGGTGGATTCATCCTTAGAAACTCACAAACCCTGGTGGTATCCAATCCATCATTTCCTCCTTAACCCTGGACCTCCCTGTGTAGTGATCTCCTGAACCAAAGTCTAGATGGCCTGGCATAGCTCAACATTTGAGATGTTTGCTTGTTGGGCCTGCTCAGCAGGCACAACAGGACTCCTGAGTCCCTCAAGAATTGGGCCAGGCTGGTTTGCATTTCACCTTGATGGGCACCCTCTGCCCATTATTGGTCCGTCATCATTGCATAGAGGCATGATCTAAAAAACACGACATGAATGCATGAGTTAGAAGGAAGTGAACAGAGGCAAACATTGAAGCATAAGAGAGAATGGCAATTGATAATGGCTTTTCCTAACGCTCTGCAGCCTCTCTATTATAGATATAGCGTGCTTCACACCATAATATAAACTCTACTAGACACGGTTCTATAGACTCCTTAGGACTCTTGAACTTTGCTCTGATACCAAGTTTGTAACGCTCCGAGTTCACACCCTAAGCGTGGCTGGCACCCAGAACCACTTATGGTCCCAAGCGAACCACTTGTCCTAGCTACTTACTCAGCGGAAGACTTAAATAATCATGGGAAGGCTTCAAAATTACAAGCTAAGATTATCAAACTGTGTGAATAAACTAAATGAGAAATCTCTCAACAATAACAGAAATAAACAAGAATGGAAGTACTTGACACATAGTCTATGGAACCTCTACCCAGAATAATCTAAACAACTACCAGGACAGGCCCCAAAGTAGTCACCACTAAATAAAATACTGAAAGAGAAAAACATAGATAACTCTAAGCCTCAGATTGAGAAGAGGCCTCATCAAAGGCTGAGTAGGTATCCGATCCTCAACGGAGCGACTGCTGAGGGACTCTTCACCTGCATCTGCATCATATAATGATGCTGGTCCTGAGGATGTCAGTACGTGGAATGTATGGTATGTAAAATAACAAAAACGAAAACTCAGGGTAAGGCAATATTTCCAAAGTAAGTAAATCATATCCTAGAATAAATAACATAAGTAATAAATACCATGTGTGCTGAAAATAGGCATGCTGAAAATCTAAATGTAAAACTTAAGTTGCTTTAACTTGGGGAGTTTCTCTAATCGACAACCACTACTATGAGCTTCGTGGTTATATAGCGTCTTGCCCAAGCTGCCAGAGCCGTCCCATACTTTGCCGGGGGTAGTGTTCGAAAAACTAGGGGAGTGGATTTATCCCAAAACTAGGCTATCTCAGTGGCAAGTGAGGAATGGTACCTTGGTACAATCCTATCCTACTCTTGCTACGTAGTTTATGAGTTCGAGTTACTAATTCTACTCTCACTTATATCGATGCTCAGTACTACTCCCAAAATAGCTTTTATAATGCTCATAACTTTAAAAATAATACTTCTCAAAATATCTCTTGAACGTTTGGGAATAAACCCACTTAGCTATTTTTAAACTTTTCCTTTGCCTCACTGAAAATAGTATCATTATAAGATTCTCAAGGTAAGATAGTTGTGTTGCTGAATTGTCTTATAAACATAAACCTTTTGTGTAATGCTTAAACTTAGCTTCAGCTGTGAACAATTAACTTTCAATTAATCTAGATAAAGTTTTAAAAAATTCCATATAACTATAATTCCTATTTCAATTACTAAATTTAGTAACAAAATCAGTAATGACCATGATTTATACCAAGAAAATCTTCATGAACAGGAAATTGGAAGAACTTGACTACTTAAGGAAGAAACCTTAATCTCAACTCAAAGCATGAATCCTAGATAAAGATTTATAGGTAAAGACAATAAACATATGTAGGATAACTTTTGGCGGGCATTATATACCTGAGAATTCAACTATTTGGAAGAATGGAGAATAATTCTTGAAAGCCCTAGCCTTGCCTTAAGGTATACGCTTGAGTTCTTGGTAAATTTCTAACGTTAAAGAAATGAAAAATTTGTTCTGAGGGTTTATTTGGGCGAAAACTAACTAAATAACATGTTTTGATATTTAGAATCGATTGCAAAATAACTAAGATGCCCTTCCAAATTAAATGAGAAATTTTCCACTAAATGCACATGTCTGCATTGCGCTAGGGGCGCAGATATGTGTTTTTCTCTAATTCTTGAGATTGCACTTTCAGTTGAAAAAAATTGAAAATAACTAAGTATGGTTCCACATCCCAGGTGCATCGTTCCTTGGGTACAAACCCTCACTGTCCAAAATTAATTACAAAAAATTTATTTTGACTCAGTTGCTCTAAAATTGAGTCGAGACCATTTTTCCACTCAGTTTTTCACATTGATCATAAATCCGGTCTCAAAGTTGTGAAAGTAGTATAGGAAGACACGTTACATGCATGGTTTATTTCTAGGGGTATTTTGATAATTTCATCGAGTGTCACACCGCCAGCGTATATGGGGTCGAAGGTGGAGGAGGCCCCACATAATTTCATTGATGAAATAAGGTGCTAAAAGCTATGCATACCAATAAGATTGAGGGAGTTGAGCTTGCTTCATACCAGCTGAAAGATGTTGCTAATGTTTAGTACAACTAGTGGGAGGATAGTAGAGGTGAGGATGAAGTGCCTGCAAAGTGGGAAGAGTTTGAAGATGCTTTCCTTGACTATTTCTTTTCTCAAGAGTTGAGGAAGGCGAAGGTGGATGAGTTCATAAACCTGAAGCATGGAGGAATGACTATTAAGGAGTACAATCTTAAGTTTATTAAGCTGTCAGGTATGCTCCATAGATGGTCCAAGACTTGAGGGCCAGGATGAGGAAGTTTGTGTCTGGTTTTGGTATACATGTGCAGAAAGAGTGCAAGGCAATTTTGTTGATCCCTGACATGGACATCTACATGATTTTGGTGTATACCCAACAGACAGAGGAGGACAAGAAAAGAGATAGAGAAGAGAAGATGAATAGGAGGGCAAAATTAGCTGGGCATGACCCTAGCCAGCAGAGGAAGAATAAGGGTGACAAGTCCTACTTCCAGGAAAGATCATCTCATCATGCACCTTCTGTAGCGTGTACGCCCGTTTAGCCAAATAGGTATGATCAAAAGTCTCAAGGTTATTAGAATTTCAGGGCTTAGGGTGCTTAATCTCAAGTTAGTGTGACCACGGTGAGAGGGGAAAACCACCTTGCGATAAGTATGGTAAGCTTCATCTGGGTAAGTTTTGTATGGGCAAGGATGTGTGTTATTCATATGGACAGACCGGTCATTTTCAGTTTGAGTATCTGAAGAGGAGATGAGGTGTGGGGAGCAACAGACCACAATCCTCTGCAGCACCCCTATCTAGCAATCATCAGAGGAGTACTACTACAGGTACAGGAGGTGGGACAAATCTTCTTTATGCTATAGGTAATCGACAGGATCAGGAGGCTGCACCAGATGTTGTTATGGATATGCTTCGAATCTTTACCTTTGATTGTTATACATTGCTTGATTTGGGTGTCACTTTATTTTTTGTGATTCATTATGTGGCTAGTAAGTTTGGGATTCTTCTAGAGTGCTTGCTTGAATCTTTTGCTGTTTCCACTCCTGCTTGTGAATAGTTTATATTCCAAAGACAACCTTTAGTGTACGATATGACCATTTTGAGTTCTTAGCCATGTCCTTTGAGTTAACAAATGCACCTGTGGCTTTCATGGATTTGATGAACAGGATATTTAGACCATATCTTGATATGTTCGTGATCGTATTTATTGATGATATCTTGGTGTACTCAAAGGATGAAGAGAAGCATGCTAATCATCTTAGAGTGGTTTTGCAAACGCTTAAGGACCATGAGTTGTACGTAAAATTTAAAAAGTATGAGTTTTGGCTCAAGTATGTGGCCTTCCTAGGCCATGTTGTTTCAGGAGATGGTATTTGGTTAGATACTCAAAAGACTGAAGAAATTATGAACTGTCCTAGACCAACATCCCTAATGTAAATAAGAAGTTTCTTGGGTCTGGCAGGCTATTATCATAGATTTGTTGAAGGCTTCTCTTCTTCGTCAGCACCATTGACTAAACTAACCCAAAAGTAGGCCATGTTTTAGTGGTCTGAGAAATGTGAGAAGAGTTTTCAAGAGTTGAAGACTAGATTGACTTTAACACCAGTTCTGACTTTGTCCAATGGTATGGGAGATTTTGTGATATACTATGATGTATCCAGAGTTGGACCGGGTTGTGTGCTTATGCAGAGAAGGAAGGTGATAACTTATGCTTCCAGACAACTTAAGACCCATCAGAAGAATTATCTGACCTATGATCTTAAATTAGCAGTGGTGGTGTTCGCCTTTATGATCTAGTGTCACTATTTGTATGGAGTGCATGTGGACATATTCACTGACCACAAGAGTTTACGATATGCATTCAGTCAGAAGGAGCTCAACCTATTCAAAGGAGATGGTTGGAGTTGCTCAAGGATAATGAGATGAGCATTCTTTACCACCTAGGCAAGGCTAACATTGTTGTTGGTTCTTTTAACAGGTTATCTATGGGCAGCATTGCCTATGTGGAGGAAGGGAAGAGAGAACTAGCTAAGGAAGTGCATAGATTAGCTCGACTGGAAGTACAACTTGAAGAGAACAGAGAAGGCGCGGTCAATGTTCATAATGGTTCTGCTTCATCCTTGGTGTCAAAAGTGAAGGAAAAGCAAGACCAAGACCCTGTCTTTTTCCAATTGAAAGAAGAAGTTCATAAGCAGAAGGTGATGGTTTTCTCCAAAGGGGAAGATGGGGTATTCAGGTAACAGGGTAGATTGTGTGTGCCCAATTTTGACGGTGTTCGAGAGAGGATCTTGGCCGAAGCTCATAGCTACAGATATTCTATCAATCCTAGTTCGACCAAGATGTACCACGACTTGAGGGAAGTCTATTGGTGGAATGGAATGAAGAAGGACATCACTAAATTTGTCTCTAAGTGCCCCAGTTGTCAATAGGTCAAGGTTGAACATCAGGGACCGTGTGGGTTAGCCGATAATTTTGAAATTCCTGAGTGGAAATGGGAACTTATCAACATAGATTTCATTGCAGATTTACCAAGGTCTCGAAAGCAGCATGATTTGATATGGGTGATTATGGATAGGATGACCAAATAGGCCCACTTTTTGGTAGTTAAAATAACTGATACGGTTGAGGATTATGCCGTTTATACTTTCAGAAGATTGTGATATTGCATGAACTTCCCTTGTCTATTATCTCAGACAGAGGAGCTCAATTCACCTCCAAATTTTGGAGATTTTTTATATGGTGGATCTTCCATATATTTGGATCAAATATCCACAATCATCTTACTTCTGGATCAAATATCCACAATCATCTTACTTTTCTATTCTCTTTCCCCATAAATTATAACCCTATTTTACACATTTGACATGTATTACTCTATAGCTTTGTCAGACCTGCTCTCCTAATTTCTTTTTTTTTTTTATACTCCTTTATTTATAAAATGACCACTTTTGAAAAAAAAAACTAATGACATTGGTTGGTAAATATTTTAAGTCGACATAATCATGTAATATTGAATCTTATATTGAATAATATGGTTGTTTGCGCTATTTTTTTAAAATAAAAGAGAAAATTTAGTTCACAATGCCAGATTCAAATGGCCCCTTATAAGGGATTGTACGGGAGGAGATGTAGATCTCCAATTGACTGGTTTGAGGTTGGTGAAACTGAACTGATTGGACCTGATCTTGTCCACCAGTCCACGGAGAAGGTGAAGGTCATCAAAGAAAGGTTGAAGACAACACAGAGTAGCTAGAAGTCTTATACAAATATGTGGAAAAGAGACTTGGAGTTTGAGTGAATGATTGGGTGTACTTGAAGGTGTCACCCATAAAGGGTGTCATGAGGTTTGGCAAGAAGAGGAAGTTGATTCCACACTATATCAAACCATACAAAATTATGAGGAGGATTGGAAAGGTCGCTTATGAGCTAGACTTGCCTTCCAAGTTAGATGGAGTCTATCCGGTGCTTCATGATTCGATGCTGAAGAAGTATTTGGGATATCCTGCTTTGGCATTTCCTATTGAGAATATGGGAGTAAAGGATAGCTTGTCCTATGAGGAAATTCTAGTTCAGATTCTTGACTATCAAGTTCATATGTTTAGGAATAAGGAGATAGCCTCCGTCAAAGTTCTATGGAGGAACTAATTCATTGAGAAAGCGATGAAACTCAAATACCCACATCTATTCAAGCCGAATGATGATGATGTCGAAGGTAATGTCCTTATCCTTAACACTGTTGAAGTTCCTTTTCTCGAGTTGATATGTTAATCCTATTCTTGAGTCTAAGACAGAGATGTAGAAAGTGAGGGATAGTTGAGAGTTTGAGAGTTCCTGAGTGAGAAGTGAGATGAGTTTTGAGTTACTCGTGCCTTTATTCAATCTTTACTCATCATTTGAGGATGAATGATCCTAAGGAGGAGATGATGTAACACTCTGTAAACTTACCGAACCGCCCCTAAAACATAATCGTGTGCATAATGCATCTTCCAAATCTCTGATGGGAAATCCGAGATCTAATTTGTGATCAATGCAAAAAATTGAGAGGGAAAATGGTCCCGACCTAATATAAAAACAGCCAGTCAAAAAATACTTTTTGGCTAATTAATGCAAAACAGTGTCGATCCATGCCCCTGGCACGATTCGGAGGGGGCACGTACTAACACTTATTATTTTTTTAATATTTGCAAGAGGAATTGGAAATTCTAAAAATTCATGAGATGTATTATTCCGTGCCCCTGGCGCATCGCGGACCAGTGTATGAATTTTGAAAAATTTTCTTTTAATTCAGGAAGGGCCTTTTGGTCATTCCCCACCCTATCCTAAGTCCTAAAACGTATTTTAAATGTCGTTTATACCATTTAGTGTTCCAAAAACCTAGTTTTTCCTTAAGTTCTATGTGAAGAAATTCTGAGAGTGGAGACAAGAAAGCCTAGGGGATTGCAAGTTCGAGTCCAATTCTTGTTGAAGATTTGTACAATCTTCTCCCCAGGTATGTAAACGATATCCAAAACATGAGATTGTTCTCTCATGTGCCCCATTGAATGTAGTAGGTTGACAGATGTAGTCGATAAGTCTTGCTGGAGAAATTATTGCAGGATATCTTGAAAATTACTGTTAATATACATATACTTTCTTAAATTGATGATCACCACAATTTGAATTAATTGCTTAATTGATTATTTGAACTACTGTATAAACTATATACGTGTAAATGTTAAAGAATCCATGAATGAAGCTAGGGGTCGATGTCTAGGGCCTTACGTATGTATGCATGATTGCTATGGTCTGGGTCTTGATTTGAGTGAATACTGATGATAATATTACTGGAATTGATGGAGGTTAAGGCCCTTAGAGTCTTTAAGAGGTTACACTTGAGTTCTAAAGAATGTTCATAATATTCCCAGGTTGATAGATGATGAGATGTGTTGAGGTAACTTGCCTGTAGAGGGTAGGTGACGGAAATTGTTGATTAATTGACAGTTTATGAGCAAGTCAAGTCATGGGAGGAGTGTTGAGCACCGAAATGGGTAAGAGTGAATCCCACTTGCACCCATTAACTACATGGCCGGCATAGGAGAGGATTGAGCCGTGAAAGCGGATGTTTCCTTTATCCCGCAGAGGACTTGCTAGACTTATGGATCTACTGAAAGATTCGTCCTTTACCCTGACAAGGTACTGGACAGATGCGGCAACAACATCTCTTTGTTGTATCATCACCGACTCATATGTGATGGTTTTCGGTTAGAGAAACTCCTAAATTGGTTTCATGTTGATAGTACTCTGCCTTTGATGTGATATTATGAGTCTTGATTGATGATTATGTGATAGAGTCTTATTCGTTACTCCAAGTTTAGATTGAGTGACTGATAAGCTGATGTTATACTACATTGTCTTGCCTATATTGTTTACTTTGTCCTATTTACATACAATACATTCCACATACTAATGCCTTTTTGGCACTGCATCCTTTTATGATACAGATTCAGTAAATAAAGGACTTCAGCAGCCGAATTATTGAGGTTCGCATCCTTTCGGACAGAGACTTGGTGAGTCTTCCCCTGCATTCGGAGGATATCTTTATTTCATTTTCTTGTTGCTTGAGTTATTTCTTTTGATTGTGGTAGTGATGTACTGTCATGGTACCTTCTTAGATAGTAATTATAGAGGCTTCATAGACATAGACAAATGATGGTTGATGTTGGAGTTTCTTTCCCCCTTTTTCCTTCTTTAAACTGAGTTTGCTTATTAAATCTGATTTCTTATGACAGACATAGTTGATGGATTTTGTATCCCACTAATAGCTTAGAATATTCTTTGATATCTTCTGCTAATTTATTGATTGAACAAGTGTGATGGGACTAGGTGGTTCGCTTGGGGGCTAGCAATAGTCTCCGAGTGCCAGTTATGCTTAGGGTACCTTCCTAGGGCGTGAAACTCTGACCTTCATCAGTGGAAATTTTTCTAAGTGTTGGACCATAAGGAAAGTATACGGACCATATACTTTAACACGTGCCATATACCCATCCATACGGATGCTAACAACATTTTTCTACTCATTTCATTAATGACATTTTCATAATTATAGTTTCTCCTAAGGGTATTTTGTGAATGTCTATGCTACCTAAAGACATTCAAATGATCTATACTTTACTTATCTCATTTAAATTCATTCCTACACTTAGAATTATATTGAACTCTCCTAAAAACTCGCTCAAGAATTCTTGTGAAGACTAAGCTTGGGAATCAAGGAAAAACTCTTCTTTTCATCAAATTTCTTTTTGAATCTTCTCTATTAGCTAAGTACGTGGTATGTATTCTTGGTCCCCCTTTCAACCAAGAAGATCCAAACTTTTCTTCACTTGAATTTCATGAAATTTTGCTTACTTTAAATATGAGTTTCAAATATTATTGATTATTAAATTCAATTGAAGTATGGGCTATGCTTTATTGTTGATTTAAGCTCTAATATGTGGAGTTAAATGAGTATGATGAAGATTTGATTATGCATTGTCCCTTTAAATTTTGATTTAAGCATGAGTTAAAATTGTGATTTGAATGTGATTTTATTTATGAAGTTACATGAATTTTATATTGTATTGTTGATTTTAGATTGAATCTATATTACCCATGCTAATCTTACCTCATTTGTGACATATGAATTCATGAGCATTGGATTTTATGAAAATTATGAAGTGAGTTAAGTCCAATTATATTTTTGTATATGATTTTGATAAAAGTATGGTTATGACAAGAATGAGATCTTATAAATGTCTATGGTATTGTCTCTTTGAGCATATTGAGTATTTACACCTCATTGAAAATTATGAATGGGATATTCCTATACATGAAAAGTATGATATGAATTATGATTTGGCATTTTAGCCCAAGTATGAATGATTATGAATATGTTTGACTGTTAAGCCCAAGGATGTATTAAAATGATTTGAAATGACTTGTATTATATTGTTTATTTTAGATTGAATCTATATTGTCCACGCTAATCTCACCTCATTCATGGCATATGCAATCATGAGCATTGGATTTTATGAAAATTATGAAGTGGGTTAAGTTCAATTATATTTATGTATATGATTTTGATAAAAGTACAATTATGACAAGAATGTGATATCATAAATGTCTATGATATTGGCTCTTTGAGCATATTGGCTGTTTACACCTCATTGAAAATTATGAATGGGCTATTCCTAAGCATGAAAAGTATGATATGAATTACGATTTGGTTTTTTAGCCCAAATATGAATGATTATGAATATGTTTGGCTTTTAAGCTGAAGGATGCATTAAAATATATGAAATGACTTGCACCTCTTTTGAAAGTATGTATGTATGTGTGTGTGTATGTGTATATATATATATATATATATTCTTGTGGGATGATTAATTAGCACCGATGATATTGGAGGTGTCAGGGCTATCTCTAAGGGTCCTTTTTCTTTCTCTTGAACTATGTGCCAGCATAGGTATATATAAATGGTAATCCTCACCAAAATGGGAGGCCCGTAAGGTGCGTTTACAAGACATTGATATTTGAGGCTCATCCCATTAGTTGAGTCATGACTCACTAGAAGTATTGTGAAAATCCTATCCAAAATGGGAGGCCCGACCCATAAGGAAGGTTATTTCTTCGAAATAAGTGACCGGTAAGGAGAAGTATGGTTTACCTTTGGCAAGTAGACCACCTCTTTTCTGGTGTGAGGATAATATCAGAATTCCAAGTAATAGCTTACTTGGTCTTGTATATCCTTTGAGGTATTATCCCTACTATATATGAGCATTATGGCATTTCATGCATCATGAATTTCATGGCATATTGTTATACTACTTCTCTTTGATACATATAACTCTTTCTCTATTATGTGCCCTTGCTATCTAAATTGAATGCAGCTTTGATAAATCATATGCATTGTATGCCTGCATACTCAATACATTCAAACAAGCTAATGCATACTTTTGCCTAAATGATCTAACCATACAGGGATGGAGGACTACCTTCATCCACTGTATGATAGCTATACTTGTTGTGGTGAGTCCTACATTCCAAGGACAAAGTACCATTCCTCTACCTATGATATTTTTTGTTTATATTATTTACTTTGACGGTGAGTCCAGGACATATCTTGGCTCTCGTCCTATCTTATGACCAGAGGTATTGTTGGATATCTTGTAGAGTTTTTTACATTCATATGCTAAGTGTTGTAGTCAGAGATTATGTTTATGGATATGGCTATCTATTAGATATCGTTATGTGGATTGGTTATGAGTGTTATGATGTGCTTGTATGTTATGATGTGAAAGATCCTAAGTCTTGAATTGCCCCCATAAGGTGAGTCATGCTTACCCGCCCCTTGGTCTTTATGAGCTATGTGTTATGTTGATCCATGTTAATCCCTTTTCCTATGACATCCCCATAGCGTGAGTTCTACTTTCCTGTCCCTTAGTACTTTGTGTTTACTATTAGTATATGCTTCCGAACTGATGATGTGAATATGGATACTTGAGGCTTGTTTGGGCACTCTCAGGTTCCTATTCGCTATGTCACTTCTAGGCCCTAGGTCTGGGTCATGACAAATGGCTTAGAGAACAGAGTCTATAAGTAAATCATATCCTGCTCTAGCTTTAATGGATGATTCATGTTAATAAGAATGCATTATTTCGGATCAATAAACTTAAGCACGCTAGTTGGCTTCTCTCAAGCTTGATGCAGTCTCTTTACTTTTTGAAAATTTTATCTGAAGGTAACTCACCATAACGATCTGGGATTTTTTGTTTGAACCACTCTAAGTATGAGAGATGGTTGAACAAATCTGGGTAAGTGTCTTAGGAAGTAACTCTAGTGCACAATTTAAAGTGTGAAAAAGATCAGATACCAATTGGAATCACCTAGACACCAATTAGATTCAAGTAATAGCACGAAAAAATAAAGAAATGAGTTTTCCTAGGGTTATGTAGCCTCTCGAAGAAAAGTAAAGGCGTCCCCATACTGTTCTGCAGGACTCTACTAGACTTGTCATTATGTGGTGAGATTATTGAACCTAAAGCTTTGATACCAAGTTTGTCACGATCCAAAATGGCCATGAGTAGCACCCACAATTACTCTCCTAAGTGAGCGGATCAAAGATACAAATCCCAACCTATATAGTTGTTCAGTTTGTAAAATACAATAATAATACGGAAGCTCAATTTATAAAAGAAAGAAATAAGAAAACCCACCAACTCTATTATATAAAATTCCCAAACCTGAAAGTCATCATATCAACGACATATAAACTCAAATACTAATTCTAAGAGTAGTAACACTAAACTAGATAAACAAAATAGTTTATGTTCGAAAACTAAGGACATCATGCCATAACTGATAGAATTTGTATCACCCAGTAAAATAACCAAAATACCCCTAGAGAGGAGATGTGCGCATAATGCGTCTTCCCATGCTTCGCTTGCAAATTCAAGGCCAGATCTGCAATCAACATGAAAAAAGAGCTGGAAAATTGCCTCGGTTGATTTTAGAGCAATTAGATCAAAAGATAATTTTTCAGTCCAAAAATGAAAAACAATGTCTGTATGCAACAGAGGTGCGTCGCGCCTCTGTTGTTGACCCAGACTTATATTAATTTTAATTTTTTGACAGGATTGGAAAAGTCATTGAGGAAAATTTTGGAAAAATTACACTGTAGCACACCCAGTCCGCGTCGCGGATTAGGTATTTTGGGACTGAAATTTTTCTTTTAATTTGTGAGGGGAATTCTAGACATTTTCCAACCCCTCCTAATCCCAATAGATGATCAAAATAAGTTATTTTGAGCATAAAAAGATTTTTAAACCTCATTCTAAGTCCCTTCTAATTACTTGAAAAGACTAGGACATGAGAGAAGAGAAGAACATCTTGAGATTAAAGAGTTCAAGGGAGAATTCTTGAAGGTTGATTATTGATAGCTTCACCCCAGCTATGTAAGGCTAAACAAAAGAATGAAATTGTTCTCCCTCATTCCCCATAAATGGTCTTAGAGGAGTTAAAAGTTCATGAGTCCCCATACGTATTTCTTGAAGTATTATCTTGATTATTTCTTGAAAACTATATTGCTTACATATATTTTCATATGTTGATGGTCATCATAAACTTGTATTCTTTGAATTGAAACACTTTTCATGAGATAATACATAAACCCTATATGTTAAATTATGAAATCATGCATGAATGAACATAAAGATGGAGTCTAGAGCCTTGATTGAGAATGTTGATTGTAATTGTTGATAGTGATGTGAGAATGATGATAGGTTGGTAGTACTTGATGGTCCACGGTTGTTACCTAAGGATTGTCCTAAGCCTTGAGCTATTGATAAAGAGTTGAATTGATGATGATGAGAGTGTCTATGAGACTTATTTAATGATGAGTGCCTCTACGAGTGAAACAACCCTAAAAAGTACCTGAAATGTGCCTCGAAAGTGCCTGGAATCATAATTTCCATATATCTAAAATTTCATGCGTAATATAAAAAATTTGACTTCATATTCTTGTTTAGTGGGTCAAATTGAGTTGGAAATGGATCTAACCCCTATTTCAGAGCAACAGTATCAAAATTTGAAATTTCCAAAATGCAATTTACAAAGAGCTTTTCGCTCTCCTGGCGTGATGCACCAAGGGCGCACACTTATGTTATTTTTGGTCCAATTTTGACTTTGGTCCAAGACTTTTAAGTCGGCAGCCTAAGTGTTCCCAAACGTGAAAATACCTATACTTAGCCAATTTTCACTCTGATATCATTCTAGACATTCCCCAATAATCATTCAAACACTTAGCCAAATATTTTACTCCTAAACGCAAGACTCAAAACCCTTTTCAGATCTTAAAAATTGCAATCAAGCTTCAAGTCTCCATCTCTAATCTTCGAAAATTCATCTCCAAAGCTAAGGTATGTGGGTTTCTTTCATGGGTTCCTCTCACCCATGATGTCAAAGCTTCCTTTTCCTAATATTTCATGATTTAAAGTTGATTTACTCATGGGTCTTACATATTATGAAAATCACTGCACACTACGTTGGGATTTATGAAATTGTGACTTTTTTTACCATGTTTTTGGCTATGAATCCAAGATCGTTTATAAGATTTAAGGAGGGGTGGTGATGTATATTGCTTGAGGGTGATACCAAGTATCTATAGAAGATTTTACATTGAATTTTCTAGAATAATTTTACTCTTGAATAACACGGTTTTACACTAGCACTGCACACCCTCTAAGTGTTTGATAAAATTTCCTATTATAGCTTATTGAGGAGTTGAGGGCCCAATGCTTTTTTTAAGAGTTGTTGATTATATGATGATGGAATGATGGTGAAATGTACGTATGTATATGATGGTTATATGATGATGAAATGAGGAGGGAATGATGGTGAAATGATGATGAAATGTATGTATGTATATGCTGGCTAGATGATGATGACATGGATGAATGTATAAATGATATTCCTCTATATAGTGTTGGCTTGTGACTATGCCCTACTCGGGGGTTGTGCACTGGGTAACATATCAAGGGGTTCGTACCTTGATGACCTATCGGGGGGTTTATACTCTGGTCACCACAGGTGGTAGGGTGCGACTATCCATCAACCTTGTTGCGGGTTTCTACTCATCAACCTATCGAGGGATTTGTACTCTTGTCACCATGGGTAGTAGGGTGCGACTATCCATCAACCATGTTGGGGGTTTGTACCTATCAACTTTGTTTGGGGTTTTTGTGCTCCATCAACCATGTTGGAGGTTTGTACCCATCAACCCATTAGGGAGTTTGTATCTTAACAACCGCATGAAGGGATTCATACCTCATGCGCCTCTCCAAGCGGGTGATAGACCTTGGATTGCACTAAGAAATGGTCACTCTCTTCAGGTATGTTATGTTTTATGAAAGTATGATTTAATTCAACCATCTTCCATTCATGTCATATCATCATATGCATATCCATTGTCTAAATAAGCATTTCGATTATGATGCCTATCTATTATTGCATTGCATCCTACGTACTTAGTACATTCAAATGTACTAATGCATACTCTATGACTACATGATATTGCCATGTAGGAACCAGAGTCCCACTTAAGCATCCTCCTCCATGTTTCATCCTACGTACTTAGTACATTCAAATGTACTAATGCATACTCTATGACTACATGATATTGCCATGTAGGAACCAGA